>JAHWFO010059087.1:0-10405 GCA_023313115.1 Rhysida immarginata
GCTAGGATTAGCAATGTAGTTGTAAATATATTGAGCAAACGTATAGCTAAAAGGGATTTGCACAATTTCGCTTCGTTGTTTATTATTAGTAATTTTAGTGAGATGCAAATGTGAAAATGAAAAATATTCCATATTTTTTTTCCAAGGGTTGTAACAGGGAACAGGATAGGTGCTCTATCTTCTGGGACGGTTTTAGAGTTTGGCTGCCATCGAAATGCGCAATTTTAGATCAAAGTTCATTTACTTAAATGGGAAGGGGTTATGTGGCATATCAAATAGCACCAGTATTTTTCAGAAGTTCATTCTTACAATCGGATTTCAGTCACCCGTTGTGATTCACAAGTTATAAACAAAAACACCGACAATGCACCTTTTGTCTATTGCAGGTAACTGGAGATAGCACTAATGAAGGACAGGATTGAATTGATCCTGATGTTCGGGAAACACCCCAACCCTACCATCGCCGCTGATTTCAATGCCCGGCATTCAAAAAAAAGAACCAATCGCGCACAGTACAGGTCGCGTATGTAATTTCTTATTTCAGAGATACTGGACTGTTAAGCATAAAGATCGAACAGGCCGGCCAGAAACATCAATCAATAAGCCAACCTCAACAATAGTGTTGGAGCGTTTGCAAAAAGTCCACAACGCAGCACAATTTGGCTTGCAGCTGAGTGTGGACTCAGCCAATCATCCATTGTATGTATTTTGCGTACCAACAAGCCGCACCCATTCAGGTGCAGCAAAAATTATCCGAGGAAGATCCGGACAGCCGTGAGTTGTTCTGTACCTGGGCTCTAGACAACTATCGACTGGATCCTTAATTTGCACATAACATAGTGTTCAGCGATTAGGCATTTTTTATGTCCATGTTGAGGTGAACCGTCAAAACGAGATATTGGAGCGATACGAACCCTTATTGGATAGATCCAACCAAAGTAGTTGGTGTGTCAAAGTTATGGTGTTGTGTAGGATATGAGCACTCGTTTAATTGGATGACTTTTTTATAATCGGTGCTCTAAATGCTGGTGAGTACCTGCGAATATTACAGAATACTGTGTTCCAAAGTTTTTTCCACTAAGATGGCGCATAGTGTCCGTCAGTAGCTGTATGGGCAATGGCCTGGTCATTAGATTGTCCGGAGTAGGTTCGTTGGATAATTTAAAAGACATCAACTGCCAAGGTCATTAGCGTCCTATACGCTTGGTCAAATTACATCGATTAAAAAGGACCAGAACCTCCGTCATAGCCACACTGATCTTCATCCCAGCTTCTTCACATTTGGCTGCAAACCGGTCTAGTGCATGCTGAAGGTTCGTGCGAGAAGACCTAAGGAGGACAAGGTCGTCAGCAAAGAGAAACCTCTCCACCAGGCAGTCGCCCACACAAACACGCTCATCGCCTCGGCTGCCCCTGTCTATCCAGTCCATAAAGATAATGAACAAGAGGGGCGAAAGTACGCACCCTTGGCGGAGTCCAACACCCACGGTGAACGGTCTTGACTTAATGCCATTTATCCGGACACACATCTCAGAGCTTTCGTACAGAGACATGATAGCAACCAGTAATTGCCCAACCACTCCATACTCTTGCAACACTTGCCAGAGCTTCTCCCGAGGAACTCTATCGTATGCTTTTTCGAGGTCCACAAAGCAAGCGTAGACCTCTTTTGCATACTCCCAGGATTTCTCAAAGATTTGCCTTAGAGCAAAGATGTGATCCGTCGTGCTTCGGCCAGGTCGGAAACCACACTGCTCCCCCGACAGTTTGGAGTCGACTATTTCCCGACTTCTCTTCTCCAGACACTTAGCGTACACTTTCCCAGGAATGCTGAGCAAAGAGATGCCTCGATAGTTGTTGCAATCTCTCCGATCTCCCTTTTTGAATATAGGGATCACAATTCCTGTCTGTCATTGCTTAGGGGCCTGGCCAGACATCCAAGCAACCTGACACACTCGAGGCAGCCACAGGATACCATCCTGATTTAAGGCCTTTAACATCTCGGATCGGATTTCATCATCACCTGCAGCTTTGCCAGTCTTCAGAGACTTAATTGTCCATCTGACTTCTGCTTCGGTGATACTACCGTGACTATTCTCCGCCCCAAGGTGCACCTCATGTGTCTCAGTTGTTGCTGTCACCGGATTAAGAAGAGATGCAAAGTATTTCTTCCACCTGTGCAAAACGCTCTCCTCCGTTTTCAGAAGCCTCCCATCTGAACTCTTAATAGAGACTTCTTTCCACGGAGGTGGCACACGGTCTGCCAGAATATCTGGTTTGCCGAACCATAGTCTGCCTCCAATTTCTCCCCAAATTTCTCCCAGCCCTTGGCTTTAGCTGTTGATACTGTCTTTGCTGCTGCTTTTCGCGTCTAAGTGTACCACACTCGAGTCGAAGGTGACTTTTTTGCAAGCCGTAGCAAGTAGGCTTCCTTCTTTGCCTTGACAGGTTAACATCATTCCTCACAATCATTCCTGCACATCCCACGATGGTTCAAGTTTGAACTCTGCGCAGGCCAGGGCTGTAATCGGATGGGGCATTGTTCTGCTGGAAGAAGCAGTCCGATGAGGTGCCATAGAAATCCACTATCACTCCAACAAGGTGCGTTTTCAACATCTCTTGGCACCGTTGGGCATTCAGTCGCATGTCGACACAGGTGATAGGTCCTATGCCTGCTGTACAGAACGTAGCCCACACCAGATCCTACGCCAGAGTCCATGTGGGTACGTGGCACTCAAGATCGTATTTCTCGTTTGACCGTCTCCGGACCAACACACGACCGTCAGATTGTTGGAGGTGAAGCGGCTTTCATCGCTCCACATGACATTTTCTCAACATTAGTCCATTGACGACGCTCCGTAACCAATTGTAGACGAACAGCATTCATCGTTGACACGAATGGCTAACTCTCTCCGGGTCTCCCACAGAAGCCAGTCTCATGGAGGGCTCGTTGCACTGTGCGCACTGATGGGCCATGGGTTGCGGCTGGTGAGTAAGCGTCTGGGTCCCCTACAAAGGCAGCAGTGATGTCCTGTAGGGTATCTTTGCGATGCCTCACCACCACCTCTCGGCGACTGGAATGGAGGTCGGCCGGAATGTTTTGCTGTCGTTGCTGCAACTGTGTATTCGTATTTGTGCACAACATCGTGCACAGTCAAACCGCTGATTTCGCGAAGTAACTTCCCTCTAATGCGGCACCCCACAATCATTCCTCTCTAAAATCGGATAATTCTCGGACCTTAGGCATGCTGACTGGTGTTGTCACTGCTGTACTACCTGATGAGTCGTGTTTTTTATATGCATACTGTCACGTGCATCCTACAAGGTACGATCACACGAACATAACGATCATAGGAGCGTCCAGATATTTTTGGCAAGGCAGTATAGATGATCAAAAGTGAGAGACACGCCCTCATAACTCACAGAACGTGCCAAATGTCGCATGTCAATGATATAAATTATTAAGATAGGAATCGTTCAAAATAGCTCAGCGATTTCCAAGGTGGAACCATCATACACAGTCCAGTCACATTAATGTGACCACCCCCTATGTTCAACATCAGCGAAAAATGGTTACGTCCAGAAGGTACATACAAGTATCAGAGGTGATGGGGGGGTATAGAAAGGGTGTCAGAGGGAAGCAGAAAACATTGCAATTTTTGGAGTCATGGCGAAACTTAGCGATTTATCCGACCTCCAATAAGACATGATCATCGGCTTCCGAGCCAAGGACGGCAGTATTTTCGAAACGGCTAGTTTTGTGAACTGTTCGCGTGCCGCCGTGGTGAAATTGTACCGTGCATGGTAGATGGGCAATACCAAAAATCAGCGACGTGCCAAGAATGGAGCAGCACGGGCCATAGATGACAGAGGTGAGCGACGGCTACAGAGATGCGTGCAAGCCAACAGACGTGGTTCATGCACCAATGCTGACGGCTGTTCACCGCAGACAAAGACTGACATTTGCATGCCAATTCCGTAACTGGACAGCAACAGAATGGCGAAAGGTGGGTTTTTCCGATGAATCGCGGTTTATGCTCCATCAGACAGATGGGCGATAGCGTATTCGGCGTTCAGCGTCAGAAAACAAACACCCTGAGACACGTGCCGCAAGGGTCCAGGCGAGAGGAGGCAGCGTTATGGTCTGGGGAATATTTTCATGGCATTCCCTGGCTGCACTCATCATTATGGACGGTTGGTTGGTTGGTTGATTGGAATTTTAGGGCGTCGGCTGCTATGGCCATTTTGCGCCCGACAGAAAGTTTAAAAACCCACAGTTTAAGGGGCCAAAAGTTTTAAAAAATCAGATGAAAAAAAAAAAAAAAAATTATAAAAACTTGAGTGACAAAGATGGACAAACAATAAAAACTATGACTATGAGATTTTAAAATCATTAATAAATTTAAAAACAGACATTTTTCGCCAGGGTTCGCCCGTAATAAGAAATATTAGCATAGGGCTGTGTAAGTCATTAGTGTGTAAAGGGCACTAACTGACTATAAAAAAGGTGATTAAAAACTATTTCCTTCTGAGTTGACCCCTAAAAAAAACTGATGAATATGATTAGTGTGTAAATGGCACTATACTTAATGATCAAATATATACAATGCATCATTATGGACGGCACCATGGATCAATGGAAGTACGCATCTGTCCTTTCGGACCATGTCCACCCCTACATGCAGATCGTGTTTTTCAGCACGATGGCATCTTCCAGCAGAACAACACGACGTGCCATACAGAGCGCAGTGTCCGTGCGTGGTTCGAACATCACGAGGATGCGTACGGCCCCCAAACTCCCCGGAGTTAACCCCATAGAGCATCTGTGGGACCACCTCGATCGGGTTGTTTGCACCGCGCAACCTACGGCAACTCGATACAGAACCGGAGTCGGCATGGCTTCACATCAATACCTTCCAGAACCTTATTAACTCTCTTCCTGCCCGTCTCTCAAGTGTCCGCGGCGCAAAAGGTGGTTGTTCTGGCTACTGACAGGAGGTCACATTAATGTGATTGGACTGTGTAGGATGTCACTTGTGTAACAACTCAGTCGTGAGTTTTCCACCATTCTACAAATACTCCGTATAACTATAGGCAATGTCGTTGCGTGATACTTTATCAGTTAGGAAAAACACTAGCTTAGAATATAGAGAGCATTGACTGAGAATATGTTTGACAGTCAGAGCTGCTCCACATGAACACAGAGGAGCTGGCTCTTTCTTCAAAAGATGAACATGAGTGGGCCGACAGTGGCCTATCCTTAAACGGGTCAGGACCACGTCTTCTCGTCTAATACTTAAATTAGGTAAGGTCCATGGTCTAATTAAAGGCTTTATTTCAAATAATTTATTAGCAGGATTAGACGGCCAATGCTCCTGCCAAGAAGATAAAAGTTTCTTATTAATCAACGGGAACAAATGTTCCGGTATGGAGAGTAATTTAGTAATTGAGAGATGGGTTATGGCGTCTTTAGCAGCCTTGTCAGCCTTTTTATTGAACAGAATCCCCATGTGACTGGGAATCCAAACAAATGAAACTCTGGTACCCTGGGAGTCTAGATAGAACAGGTATTCTAGAACCCTTTGACAGAAAAGATTGTCAGTATTAAATTTTTCCAAGGATTGCAAAGCACTCTTGGAATCTGAGAATATCCAAAAATTAGAGTGAGGATAACTATACGCAAATTCAAGTGCTTTCGCTATGGCGACTAACTCCGCTGAGAGGACGGAAAACTCATCAGGTAAGCGATATGAGAAGATGGAATTATTTATAGTAAATGCACAGCCGACTCCTTTATCTAATTTGGATCCGTCGGTATAAATATGAAAACCAGTTGGAAGTTTCTCTAGAAATTTATGAAAAACTGTTTTAATTTCCGCCTCTATGAAGTACTGTTTTTTCCCGTCGAAAATTTCATATTCAATAGCTGGTTGGGGTAGACTCCATGGAGGAATATCTCTGACTCCCTTAGTCTGCATGGCTGGAATGTTGCATAGTTAATTTACGGATAATATGAGCAAGGACCAGCAGAATAGAAACACTCCGAGTTCCTTGGGAAAGTGGCATCAGAAATAGACATGAGGCCAGTGAAAGATCAGGTATACCTTTGAGAACATGTTACCGAATAATGAAGAAATTGGGTTCAGGAGAAGACATCGAACGCAAGGCTGGATCAGGTAGACCCAAAGTACCAGACACCATTGAAAATCATCAGTGGCACTGTCAATGCTGCAAACTACTAGGACATTCTCCAGGAATGTCTTCCTACAATGGATGTTTTGTACCCAGACGGATGGATATTGCAACAAGATGGAGCCACACCCCATACAGCTCGAACGACAAAGCAGTATCTGAAAAATCGTGGAATCAAACTCCTACCGTGGCCTCCAAACTCCCCGGACTTGAGCCCGATCGAAAACTGATGGGGACTTAGTAAATGTGCTCTTGCCAAACATGGAAACGTCTGGTAGAAGAAATGTGGGATAATATGTCGTTTGATCTGTTGGAGTCGTTTTTCGATGGCATGCCCGGCGGATTGCAGAAGTGCTTGCAAAAACAAGGAGGGAAGATCAAGAAATGGTTTTGTATCACACATTATTGTCAAGTGTTGCCGGTGCATAACGATGCCTTACTTGTATGGATGTCATGTTTCCTTATATTAAAACGCTTGCTTTGGTTCTTGCCAATTTTTATACTCCGTACTTTAGATGAAAAAACAATCAAGGTCCATTTTTGGTTAAAACGCTCGCATTCAGGTTTTGTATTCTAATGGCCCTCTTATAAAAATTAGTACACCAAAACGATCAAAAAACCAAGATCCGGCGTACAGGGGTGTTGAAAAATTAAGTCAAAGCGAAAGAACAATCTAAGTCACAGCGCTCAGATGAGAAACTCATCAGTGTCGCATTTAGTCACTACGGCTTCGGAAAAAACACTTTAAATATGTCTGCTTCTGTGATAACGGTATTTTTCAGTGTTTGAAAACAAAAATGGTTACGGAAAGTTCACAATTTCAGCACGTTAGTTTGGATGATCATCCACAAATCGTTGAAAAAGGCAAGAAACGTTAAAAGAAGGAAACTAAAGCGGAGAAGAACAAAAACGTGAGATGTAGCAGTCACAAAACAGGTCTCGATTGCCGCTGCACCAGTTATCGTTGTTTTCAAAGTGTTACTGGAGACAAAGAGAAAAGCTTTTGTTTGATTTCAACAATCTGGAAAACCATGATGAACAGTATTCATATATGAGTGGACCGACTGAAACGTAGGCGACCGCGAAAAGAACATTCCCAAAACTCTCATGACTTTTAGTACAAATAGTGCGCGAAAACGACAAGTACAGGAAGTTCCTGTGTGCTACGAAGGTTTCATTAGTTTCTTCGGTATCACCAACCAAATGATCCGAACAATAAAGAAATCCCTTGGGGAAGTGGGTCAATCGCAGAAAGATGGAAGGGGTAAACATGGAAAACACCACCGTAAACTGAATAACCGGAAGCAGTGCATGAGCATTTAAAAAGCCTAAGAGGTAGAAAATCTCATTATAGCCTGAAGAAATCAAGAAGTGCTGAATGTTAGAAAACTCACACTATGTTTGAAGAAAAATACCCACATATCAAATTGGGTTATGACACGTATTGGAATATATTCAATCGCGATTTCAATATCAGTTTTGGGTTCTCCAGGTCAGACATTTAAAGTAAATGCGATGAAACAATGTTGAACGGACATACAGGGTGCGTTCAAAAGTTTCAAGACTGATTTTTTCCTGAGTAGGGGAGAGCGAGCAGACCGGTTCCACCGACAAGGTGAAGTAGTGGGGAGGGGGTGTCAGCTAACCGACAGCACCAGTGGCAGTTACTTCCGAGACGCTAGAGTGAGCAGATCTCCAATGGCGTGAGTGTGTCAGTGACCCCCGTCGAAAGTGCGTCAAAAATGCAAGTCGAAAATGCTCCGGCGTTTGAAGGTTCGAGTTCGCCGCGTCTGCCAGGAGATCAAAGACAACTGGGTTCTTCACCACGACAATGCGCCCTCTCACACGTCGCTCGTCGCCGGCGAAGTTTTGGCCAAGTTCAACGTGGCAGCACTACCTCAGCCACCCTACAGCCCCGACCTAGCTCCCGCGACTTCTTTCTGTTCCCCCAAATTCAGCCCAATTTCCAGCGGTCCAGGCAGCTTTGACGAGGTCCCTTGGCAGCCTTCCGTGCATCCGATTGGTGTGAAAAACTTTAGTTTTGTTTGTCTTCACGTGTTTGATCAAGAAATTAACTGGAGAGTACTGGTCAATGATCTGGTATGGTCCCTCATACGTAGGGTGCAATTTCTTTGCCAATCCCGGTTTAATTTGTGGGACTGCTAAATATACGAGGTCGTCAACCTTAAATTAATAAGGCTTATGGCGCCTATCGTGGTATTCCTTTCTCTTCTTATCCTGCGAAGAATTCCAGGAGTAGTGTTGAGCGACACCCGATACTCGATACTTTTTTGAAATATGTTTCTCGGATTCCTTAATTCTGGACTGATTTTTTTTAGTTCACTTTTTATCATCAAAAATGAGTTATCAAATTTACTTCCTAATAGTAATTTAGTCACCAACAACAACGAATGTCTTAATGAAAATGATTTTCCTGTGAATGATAATAATATTTGGGTTGCATTAGATAGGGAGATTGAAATGGGAACTAAAATTTCTGATAACAAAGTAAATGACCTAAAATGTTATTTAGAATTACATTGCAGATGCATATATTAAAAGATCTGAAAATCCTTTAAAATATTGGCAGGTTCATGAAGAAAATATTATATCACAGCTAGCACTAAAATAATTATGTGTTAGTGCAACGTCTGTGTCTTCTGAACGCGCATTTAGTAAAGCTGGAGAGTTAATCTCAAAAAAAAGGTCAAGATTAAACACAAAATATGTAGATATATTTCTATTCATAAATTCAGTGTATAAAATGAATGAGGATAAATAAAAATGTAATGTAAAAGTAACGTCTTTATTTTTTGGTATCGAGTATCGGTAATTGGTATCGTCGATATCGACTACTTCAATTGAGTATCGCTCAACACTACCAGGGAGCTTATGAACAATGGAAAAAACGCTGGCAGCGTTGTGATCATATTTCGAAGGCTTTTAGTTTGCTGTACAAAAATGTTTAATAAATTTTTTGTTCTGAGACCAGTCTTGAAATTTTGTGAACGCACCCTGTATATAACACTAAGGATGACGCTGAACTACAGAGACTTCACAAGGAATTTACACATAAAACAACTAACCGCTTTCCCCCAAAAAGTTTATTCTGCACATTTATTCTTGCTTCACAAGGAGTTGAAAAAAAGTGCAAACTGAGGATAAAGTTCACAAATCAAGGGAAGCGTCTTCTATGACCGAAAAAGAAATGCACGCAAGTTGTCTGAAAAGAGTAACGACACTACAGCCCTCGCTTTTGACTACCAAAAGACTTTGCCAGCACCTAATGTAACTACTGTAACGTGGAAAAAGCAGAATTCTTAAAGGGCAACTGACACGAAAAATGACCTATCAGTTTTATTTTTTTATAACATAAAGGAACATGAACTAACTCTAATTCGACTTGTAAAATTTTTATAACTTAAGTAGTTTTAAACAGGTGGTGGCCTTACAGTATAACAGAGGGACATCAGGAGTTCCAACTAGTTTCGCCATTTATTACCGGCTTTGTCAAGGATATATACAGCAAGAGGCATGCAAGCCTTTATATATAGAACAGTGGTACAAATTATGCATATACATGAACCAAAGGATACAAAAGAACTAAAGGGGAAATAATGGCCAACAGGATAAATAGAAAAAATAGAAAAAGCACAGATTTTTGAATTTTAATGGCCTATAGAATAAAATAAGTGTAAACGCTAATTTTTATAAATTATACAAAAAAAAATATACAACTGGATGGTGCCCGTTTACGCGGACCGAAAAGAGAACTTATCCGGTTGTCTGAGGACAAGAGGATTTACAGAAAATAAAATAAACAGGCAAGAAATAACAAAATGCAAAAGAAAACATAAACCATAATAAAGACCCGAGAAAAAGGAATCATAATAGATCAGATAAAGAGTTAAGTATTGCATACACATTAAAGTCTGTTTGACAATTGAGAAGCAGGTGGGGGGAGGACTTCTTGGCCTTGAATATTTCGATCGCTTCGAGGGTAGCAGTTTTTTCTGGTCTATTGCAGATATGTAAGACAGACATAACATCTTCTTGTGTCTTTAAAGCGTGTCCGGAATCTTCGAGGTGGTTTGCATAATGGAAAATACGGGAGAACATGGAGGTCGAATATCCATTGGCATGGGCGAGGTTCCGGATTATGCGGAGTTCGGATGTCTGGATAGGGGGCTGAGGGGGAGCTTCAGGGCACGGT
>JAHWFO010059091.1:0-24964 GCA_023313115.1 Rhysida immarginata
AATTTCTTTTTAATAAATGTATAAATGTATTTCTGCTTCGCTGCTAAAGCTCCTCCTTGGAATGTTCACAAGATTTTATTAAACACTAAAATATAGAATAAAGCATGATATGACAATTAACATGAAAAGTTTTTTAAACCCTCAAATAAACAGATCAAATTGCACACTTAGATGAAAAAGTTTTTATCTGTTTATGGTGTTCTTTACGTACTGTCACGTCAATCCGATGATCGATCGGGAGACAACGCCCCTTCCGATCGCTACGTGCGTCGAGCGAAAATATCAACAAAGACGTCATCGGCATCATCAGATTGGAAGCAATCAGAGAAGCGATCGACAACGACTCACCCCGACAACAGAAATAGTCTCCCCCTCCCCTCATTGGTTATGCAAATTAATCGACGAAAGAGGCGGAGTTCGGGGGATATAAAAAAGGAGGAAAAAGCCAGTAAAGGGGCAGATTGTGATTTCTCTGACGATTCCAGAACGAAGACGGCGACCGACGCAGCCAGTGCCTCTGCCATTGCTCATGGAAGTTCTACACATAAGGAACCGTTATTCCAGGACTTAGTCGCCCAGACGGATGGAAGCGAAGCTGGACTTGATGATAGGCAAGTGACCATTTGTAATGAGAACTTAGAATCTACTTTGAACTTTGATAATTTTCGAATGGTAGCCACGTCGGCGACACCCATCATATCCGACGGAGACAAAATTCCCGCACTCACCGAGAGCTCGAGCCCGGCATCCACGACGGAAGAAGCCGCCGCTTCTCCAAGGTCTTCGGCCCGAGGGGCAGGTCAGCTCTACAAGGTTCGACAAGGGATTGCTCCGATCCCAGTATCCGTACCGCTTTTGACGATATCCACCGGACAAGACACCGACTCCTCAGCGTCCTCCTTGCGTAGCGCCAACAATTTCCGAAGCGCGCGGGCCCGTTTGCGTGTTAGGGATAGCGCGCGAGGGGACTGCTTGTATTCGACAAATCCTAGTAGGTGCCCTTTTTCGATATCTCAAAGAACTTTAGTTGCATTTAATCATTTGACTAATCGTGTTTATACATTTAAACCCGTATACTTCTGCTGTCTAATCTGATTTGCTTTGTTCCGATACAGAATTCACTACAGCCAGAACTACGAGGTATTTGTGTCAGCCGGCCTTAGACAAGAACGTGACTTCAAGATACCATTGAACTTATTTAATATTTGTGATTCGGCAATGATCTTGCTATATTTGTTTGTTCAAATATTACAATTCAAGTCGAATTAAAATATTGTTTCTATTACGTAAACGTCTGCTCCTCTCTCTGTCTGTACGTGACACGTACACTTTTTAAAACTTAAATGAAATCTAAGATGCGATAATGAACAAATAAAAAGTCTGTCCATATCGTAATCGAACTTTGCTATTCGAGGCAGTAAGCATAGACTTTAACGATGTTGTTGTCAGTCGCTATCGCTTATTATTGTCAGGAGGAAGAACGCGACGAGCACATCCCAAGTCTATTCTATTCTATTTTCAGTCAGAAGAGATAGGTCCATTTTAACCTGCCTTGACTCTCAGTACAAGTACCTGATTTTGCACAGCGTTGCCAGATTGGGCGAGTTTTCGCAATTTGGGCGACTTTTATTCGTAAATTGCGACAAGAAATTCTAATTTGCGACTTGCGACTGATCAACATCCAGTAAGCTCAGCCCCTACGGAGCAAGTAAAAACCTTTTTGCACCCGACTGTACACTCCGATTATTGGAGCCAGTTGTTGTGGAGAGATCTTTGGTGTAGAACATTTGGAAAAATTTAGAATGTACAGGTCAATAAATTTTGACTTTGGCTCTGGTTTAATTTGCTTTCATTTTTATCGTCCATTTCCACAATTAAGACCATGAGAGCAACGCGTCAAAGCTAATTTTTTGGCATGTTTTTAGTGCATACAAATTCCGAAACCTATTCATAATGTAATTTCTTAACAATATTAATAGAGGTAGTCTTAGAGTAGTACTACTTTAAAGAAGATTCGACTGGTTTTGGCATTTATTCCCGCATAGACTCATGAACAATCCAAAAAGGTTTCTTTTATGTAGTATTATACTTAGAATATCGAGAGCTCTATTCTACTTTAGTTAGAGAATTAGACTTTAGTTAGCGCTAAAGTTAACGCCGACTATTGACTCATCACTAAAGATGCCCTGTGACAAATGATACTTTGAAACTATATTATCCCAAACTTTTGAAATGGACAACATTGATCAATTTCATTGTTCAACCTTCGAGTTGTTTCCTCACATAGATCGACTTCTTTCCAATCTCCGGACCATTGTTTTCGTCTAAAGCTTTCCTCCTCAAAATTTCTACTTTGATTAGAGAATTGGACTTTAGTAAAGTACGAATTCTAGTGACTCACATCTCTTACACTTCTTACGGGTGAACAATTCTGCATACAATATGGCGGACGAGAAATTTATTCTGCACGTGAGTTCCCCGATGACGTTAAAAACTCTGTGCATGGAAAGTATCGCTCGCATGGCGCTGCGATTCAAAGCCAGCGCGAAGAAGGATGAGGTACGTTTACAGACCACTTTCGAAGAAAACCACTTCGTCGCCATCCCCAGGTCCATCATCGAGGAGATCCTATTTCGAGTGGCCTCCAGTGCCCTCCGGTACAAGCGCAATTCAAGCAGCTTCAGCTGGATAAACGTTTTCAGGGTGTTGTTGGTGAAGCCTATAGAGCGATTAGAATTCGATTTACCTGGAGCAATCGGGAAGGATCTGCTTAGAGCGTTAGAAGAAACGTTGAAGCTCACCAACTGTCCAGCTCAAAGTGTTGAAGCTCGCAGAGAACTTATTCCAGAGGTATGGTCCACAAATTACCAGGACACCTATAATGGCGATGCCATCTCTGACACACTTTAGAGATGGATTACTTTAGATTCGACGAGACTGTATTGGAAACGATCGGACACTCTTGTCCTCATTTTATCGATGAGTGCTCGAGTGCCGGCCTCAGGAGTCTATGCATGAATGTTGACGGTACCGTTAAAAGATGCCAGAAGTTGCACACGCTGAAAGTAAAAGGATGTACGAGTATTGATATCACTGACGGTATCTTAGCCCTGTTGCTCGGCCTGCCCAAATTGGCTGTGTTGGAGTGCGATCGCTTGTGTAAGGCCTAAGCGCTTCAAAGACTTCTACGCAACAATGAACGAGGGCAACCGATTTCGGCTATGATTTCGATTTATTCTCTATGTGCCCTCTTGACTTCTTGGCTCAGATTTGTCCACATTTGGAGGAGTTATAGCTGGATATGATAACGTCACACGATTGTGCGGTCATGCTAACGTTGAGGATCGTGTCCTTTCGCAGTTCGCTCTTGAATATGTCTACCTTCGACAATGCACTCGGTCCGTTTTTTGGAGAAAAACGGCAAATTCTTCCAAGAGTTGCATTTCCATTGTGCTGGATACGTCAACTGCACCACCATCGACCAGCTCTGTCCGAACCTCAACGAACTCAGCTTTAACTGTGTCCGCCGTTTAGACGGAGTCCTTTCCTCAACTCCTCTATTTTCCAAACTGGATAATTTGAAGTTGTATGATACTGGATCCCCAACCGAAGTCGTCCAGTTGTTATCCAACGTCCACAACGTGCGCTCCCTGAACGTTTACTGCAAAGGGTTGAAGAAAGAACATTTCGAGGACATCATGTCATCTAATCCGTTTAATCAGCTTGTTGAAATTCGCATAGAGTCCTTTAAATTATTTAAAAATCACAGGGGAGACGTCAGATTCCAGGACTCCTCTGTCTCATGTCCTGCGCGCGACACTGTAAACTCAATAAAGCTGCCATTTGTCCTTACGATTGTCTTGTTTGTATCTTTGAATGTTTTTCTTCAATTTAACGTGCAGGAAGAGTCTTTGGTATTTATTCTAACAATCATCCATTCTAACAGTCAAGTGTACATTTCTTCAGGTGGGACGAATGCAGTGCTTTCACAAAGCTCACCCCTACAAGAATAAATTCCACATGAAATACACAGAAATAGGCAAGAAGCCTGACTAACCCCAGAGGTCTTCCGCATAATGAAAAAATAATAAGACTGACGATTGTCAGGAGGTATAGTCAGAAACGTTGCCAATGTCTTCGGAGTTTTCTGTACTTTGCATGCCACTTCATTTTTATCAGGTTATTCAGTATTCCAGTCCCAGATCATCCTCAGGGTAATATTTTGGAACGACTGGAGTTCACTCCATCTGCTTTTACATATTGTTGCCCACGCAGGCTTACAATACTGGAGGATGGTTCGAATAACCGAAGCTGTCCGATCATGACTAACCTACGGAACGTGACCTTTGACATTTACAATTGGGGTAGGTCTGACTTCGACAAAGGCATAGTCTCTTTCTTAGAGAGAAACGGGTAAACAGGTGTTGCATTTAATTGTGCTGAATACGTCAAGTGCACCACCATCGACCACTTGTATCCGAACATCAACGATCTCAATTTTACGTGTGTGGAGAGTTTGGACGGAATCCTTTCCCCGACGTCTTTGTTTGCCAAGCCGGACACTTTGGAGTTGTATGATTTTGACATTGAGTCTAATGGCATGCAATTATTATCCAACATCGACAACGTGCGCCACCTGAAGGTTCGTTGCCAACGGTTGAGGAAGAATTATTTCAAGGCCATTATTTCTTCTAAACCCTTTGATCACCTCCTTACCATCGACATAGAGTCAGATTATTTGAGTATCAAAGGGGAGGCATCAGATTCGGGGACTTCTCTGACTAATATCCTGCGCACGACACTCTAATTTCAATAAAGCTACCATTTATCATTTCAATTGTTTTGTCCGTTTCTTTGTTTATTTCAGAATAGCAACATGGTCTCATTGGCATATAAGAGTAGTCCTCAGATGCATGCACGTTAGTTGGCCAAATAGATAAATCAATTCAGATAGATCACATGGTGCTTGGTAGAAGGAACTTGGGTTTCTGGGGATGAATCACTTGAAATTTGATAATGCGTTTTGGAGAGTTGTGTGCGGCTTGGGTCTAGCTTTGTAGATACTGCCGAGGTCGTTCGCGCACTAAAGCCCAGGACGAAATGGGATAAGGCTCTCCAGGGTCCAATCTGCCTGTCTCTTTTTACGACAGCCAACGAAGGACATTTATAAGAACAAAATTGCATGTATTGAGCTCTGGTGGTGTCTAATTTCTTCTAAGAAATATGAGACACAAGCTCCACTTGCCCACAACTATTTCACGTTTTCGGCTTAGGCCCGCCGCAAATAAGCTTTGTCGCGCCATGGGCACTGCGCATGCGTCGGCATCGCTCCTTGTCGCCCGAGCGTGACAAGGTTTTTGCCCTTGGTCGCGCGCGATGGAATTCAGGCGACGTCGCCTCTGTTGAGCTGAATTCAATTGGAAGCGACCAGCGACAACATCGTCGATAGCCAATCAAAACATCTAATTCCCTATGCCCTATGGAAAACCAGTGAAAAAATACAGTGGACGACAGAGAAATGATAGATATTGTTAAGAATAATTATGCAGAAACTGGATATGAAACATTTTGACACTCCATTTTTCCATTTTGCCATTATTATAATTAATGACACTCCATTATTATTAGTAGTATTATTATTATTATTATTATTCGTGTTAAATTTCAGTTTATTTTCTTAGGTAAAAAATAATTTTTATTTCGAAACAGTTATTTAATTCACTGACTTTATTTTTTATCTCTCTCTCTCTCTCTTTATTATCTAATTATTTATTAAGTACTTTTATATGCAAGTATTTTTATAGTGTTGTTTTAATATTTTTTATAATAAAGAAATTCTAAATATGCCTTGATTTTATGTTAATTTTTTAATGTTTCATTTCCAGTGATGTTTAAAACATTTTATCATATAACTGATATTATTATAAACTGATATTATTATGAACAAATAAATTCATGTAATAGTATATACGATTCTTCTTACATTAGCCTGAGAAGCTAAACGTTCATAAAATTCATCATATTTGCAAGGGTATCGTAAAATACGGATTTATTATTATTATTTAAACAATACTATAAAAAAATATTAAAACAACCTTACAAAAATAGTTAAATATGAAAGAACTTAGATAATACTTAAATTACATCATAATTTATTCATAAAATTAATGAAAGGCACAATATTTGGTTTCAGTATTTTCATAATTAAATTTTGGATATTAGCTTATATTTTCTAAGCAAAAAAAAAATTTCTGTTTAGTCTGCACTTGTTTTGTTTTCTGAATTAGTTATTAATTATGATTTAAAAAATGAGATATAAATAAAAACATTAGTTGAAAATAATTAAACCATTACTAACATCAGTTCACAGGGCCAAAGGCATGAATATTTCACTACCGCATTTATTTATTTAAATAGTTATCATTATGTACGAGGGGCGATTGATAAATAAGGTCTCCATGGCTGTAAATTTTTTATTTGTTAATCGATTTTCAAAATTCTTTTTGTATCTTATACTCACATTTGTCCTCTATGTAATGCACTATTCACTTTTCGACATAGTCCCCATTCCTTTCCAAGCATTGCGCCAACGCGTGACTAGTTTGGTGAACCCGTCGGAGAGGAATTCCGGAGTTGTTGTCGACACCAGGATTGAATGGCAGCGTTTACCTCGACGTCAGAACCAGCTCATGTCCCTTAAGGGGCTCTTTCTTCTTTGGGAAGTGGTGAAAGTCGCAATGTGCAAAGTCTTTCATTTTTGAACTGCAATTTTTCATCTTTGAACTGTAGGCGCTGCAACGCCTTTGGTGTGTGGTGACTCGTGTGTGGGCGGACGTTATCGTACTCCAGAAGAGGGTCCAAAGCTGACATTCAATCCTGGTGTCGACAACAACTCCGGAATTCCTCTCCGACGAGTTCACCCAACCAGTCACGCGTTGGCGCAATGCGTGGAAAGGGATGGGGACTATGTCGAAAAGTGAATAGTGCATTACATAGAGAACAAATGGGGGTATAAGATACAAAAAGAATTTTGAAAATCGGTTAACAAATAAAAAAATTACAGCCATGGAAACCTTATTTATCAATCGCCCCTCATATATACCATAGGACAGAAGACGGGTGAGCCGGCAACACTCTTGTATTTGCGGCGGGAAAAAGCTGGCGACAAAGAGCGACAGCTGACGTCAGCAGTGTGACCTTGACGAACCCCCCCACTGCAGGCGGCAACGAGCGACTAGCTGTCTCCTAATTTTTTATTTGCGGCCTTAAATGTACATTTTCTTGTAGGCCTCACTGACTTATGATCGCCTTTTGATCGTAATATACATTTGTGCCAATCAATGTCAAATTTTTGCGGTGAAGTACATCTTGTGTCTCCTCTTTGTTCACTTACTAGGTCGCCACAGCCCCAAGAGTTTATTTCTGCTTATTTGTCGCTCCGTTAAATCGATAACAGTAATAGGGTGCCTCGTGGGTCCCTGAAATTTCATGCCCGTTTCCGATCATGTGTTGTCTATATCGAAATACTCAGTTTACAATTCATCCTGGTGCAATCTGTGCAAATATTTTCACTCTGAAGGTTTGAAACACACTTGTATACAGTAATATTTTACGCAATGTACACATCATAACGAATAGAATAAATAAGTGTGATTACTCTCGTATTAAGCAATGCTAAAAATCAGGTGAGCGGCGGATGTGCGAAATAACAGCGCTGCAGTCGATTTCGACCAACTTCGTGGCGTTTTTTTGCTGGCTGCAAATGGGAATTTCACGTTTCGTGTTCAGTTTCTGTCGTATATTTTATTGTTTACTATTTATACGTGATGAGCTTGTCATAATGTGTTAATAGTGTAATTTGCATATCGTTTCTTACACTTAAAACAGTACTTTTACTCGTATTTTAAAAAACTTAGTCGTTATATTTACTTGTGCACGACCTTATGACAGCAGATAAGCCTACTTCATTCCTTCGGCGGTTAGCAAACGTCTGACTATCGCTACAGTGGCTAGAAGAAGATAGTGTGTTTATCTTTCCCTCAGCGCTATTGCTCATGCAGTCCTCTGTGTGATGATGCCGCCAGGGCGGCGCTCGCGTTAGGATGTTTGCCAAGGAGAATAATGACGCATTGTTTTACATTATGAGAATACAGTCTTCTTCCGATGGTAAATATGCCTTTTACTGTTATTACTTCTAGCCCTGAGTGTGAAAATTGTGTTATTATTTATACATTTTGTTTTAATGATTGTTTCAGACACAAGATAAATAATTATAAGCGCTAAAAGTAGGAATTTGGATAGCCATTGCTTTGTATCTGGTTGTTCAACGGGTTACAGGTCCTGTAAGGAAAAAAGGTCTTTATTTACGGTCCCCAAAGATGAAGAATCCCTTAAGAAATGGAAGGATGCAATTCCAAGAAAAGATAAAGAACTGAGTGAGTCAAGGAGGATATGTGAATTGCATTTTCACGATCAGCACATTATTAAAAAAGATTTATCCATGTTAGTAATGGTGGAACAGTGCTCAAACCTAGGGATAAGCCAATGCTAACTCAAGACGCCGTTCCGATGATTTTTCCGACCCTTCCAAAATATCTGAGCAATCCATTGCCAAAGGAAAGAAAACGTAAGCGTACTTATCAGTTTACGAGCATGTCAACAAAAAGCCATCGAAAAGCAGTGATGAGACCATGTTCAATGAGAGCAATGAAATTATGACAATAGGTGAAAATGTTGAATCTGATCAGAGGAACATAATGAAATTACTGAAAGACATAAATTTACCTTCAGATAAGTGGACAGTACATATAAAAGATGATGTGTTTTATTTTACAAAATACAGTATAAATACAATTGATACGTTGTTGAGGGTTGGTGCACGCAAGTGTATGAACTTACAAATCAAGTCTGACAGTAAGATCTCAGCAACAGTTTATGCGAGAAACAAATTAATAGAGACAGTTGACATCACAGCTGAATATGTCGAGGAGAAAGTGCAAAAACTTTAGGATCGTAAACTATGTAAGGGAGCACGAAGTGTAACAGATGGCGTGGAAATTCCAAGCTCAGCCAGAATATTTTCATCAGAAAATCTGGTTTTGCACAAAAACTGTTCGGGATTTGTTGAACAAGAGGGAGAGGCTTGCAAGCACTGTAAGTATCTGCATAAATATATTCTGAATCAACAGTCCAGATTGAGACGGCAAAAATTGAAAGATTGTTGCAAATCTGCGAATACACGCAGGAAAACTGCACGCACTCTTAAAACATTAAAGAGGAAACTGTCTATAATACAATGCCAAGTTGAGTCACTGAAAGCTGCGAACAGTGCACTAGATGCAGAGATTATAGAGAAAAAGATTTCTCACCTACCTCCAAAACAACAACTTTGTGTTCGGGAATGTTTTAAAGCTGCTCCAAGAAAAAGTACCAAAGGAATGGCATCAAAAATATTTTGGTTATTTTAATACTTCATTAGGTACTATCAAATTTTAATAAAAGTTTTAAATTCCACGACATATTTGTTTTTGAGGGGCCCACTTCAGGAATTCTTACCCATATGGGAGGGGTCCACCAATCAGAGAAAAGTAAAACAACTCTAATTGGTGGATTTACAAGCAAGGGGTAAAATTACATGAAAAAAACCGTGTGGGTGCGTGGTTACATGATTGGGTACATAATAGTAAAAATAATAAATAAGCAAAATAGATATAAGAGCCTAAAACCAAAACTGGCGAAAACAGAAGGAAAAACATATCGAAATAGAATACAAAAATTAGATAAGAGCTTAAAAAAACCAAAAATGGCAAAATAAAGTAAAAACAATAGTAATAAATAAATATAAATCGAGATAGAATACAAAGAGGTTGTGAATACAAATAAGAGGAAAGCAAAATAAATTTTTAAAAAATTAAATAAAATAAATAAATAAAAATTTAAAAATAATAAAAAAATAAAAACAAATAAACAACTTGAAGCTAAAGTATCTTATTATTTTGTTTTCTCATAATGTGGAAGACCTCTGGGTTAGTCAGGCTTCTTGCCTATTTCAGTGTATTTCATGTGGAAGTTATTTCGGAAGGGTGAAAATCGTGTAAGCACTGCTTACGTCCCACCTTGGTATTGTCTAGTCGCTCTTGTTTACGAAAATATTTGCTTGCATATAAGTCGCAGTTCGGTTTCAATGAACGCCTTTTTGTGGTGTTGCAAGAAAAAACTAAAACAATGGACATACTAAGCAGACATGGTGAAATTTCAGTCGATGAAATGAAAATCAGTGAATGCTTCAAGGTAAACTCAGCATCTGGAAAAGTTGACGGTTTTGTAGATTTAGGCCAGTTTACACCAGAACACCTCAAGAATGCGCCATGTGATCATGGTATGGTAAGCACATTCAAACCATTCATGGGAGACTGGCAGCAAATTCTTGCAGTGTTTACTAGCAAGGGCAATGTAAAGGGAGATTTGCTAGCCAAAATAATTACCGAAGCAATCATCCTGGCCGAAAAGGCTGGCCTCTTTGTCGATTTTGTAACATGTGACGGTGCTACGTGGAACCGAAATATGTGGCAACAATTTGGGATTAATGCAAAGAAATGCAAGGTTACACATCCCTTTGACAGCAACAGGTTTTTGTCATTCATCTCTAATTTCCCTCACTTAATTAAGTGCCTGAGGAATATGCTTGTGACCAAGAGATATCAAACACCTGAGGGGGAAGTAAAAGTTGAATACATGGATGCTGCCTTTCGGTGTGACTGCGAGAACTTTACGCTCAAAGCAATTCCCAAAACAACACTTGCTCATATCCACCCAAATGCATTCCAGAAGATGCGTATTAATTATGCTTTCCAGTTTTTTAGTGATGAAATGCAGAGAGGTCTATTCCTGTATAAAACAGAAATAGAGGAACAGTATGGAACAGGTTGTACAAAAGCAACCATTGGTTTCATAAGTAAAGTTAAAGAACTCATTGAAATCATTACCTCCCGTACTCCTTTAACTGCACTTCGTTATAATTCCAAGAATATTGACAAAATAAAATCATTTTTGGCTTTCATGGAAGCTGGGGAAACAAAAGGTGGAAAAAGGGGGGGGGGGTATTTGAGTCCTAGCACAAGCTTAGGCTTAAAAGTAACTCTCAACAGTAGTCAGTACCTATCAGAATATATGACATCTTTAAAGTTGAGATATATTCTCACATCTCTCCTAAGCCAAGATAGTACAGAAAATTTATTTGGAATCATTCGACAATTCAATGGTTGCAATGACCACCCTACTGCCGCAGAATTTTTAACTGCAGTATCATGTTTGTCATTTTATGACTTAGCAAAACCTCCAAGCAATACAAATGTGTCTGAAGAAGTTGTCAACTCACTTCTTAGTGTACAAGATAAATCCTTAGAACCGTCTACAAAATTAGAACTTATGCAAAAAATTGACTTGGTCGTGAACAGTGGGGAACTGAATGAAGCCGCGGTTCTGCTAGATGGTTCCGACGATTTACTGCATGAATACAGCTATGCAACAAAACGTAGTGATGATAGGCTTATATACTACATTTCTGGATATGTAGCGCGAAAGTGCATTATGAACACAAATGTGAAGAATGTAAAAACTTGCTTTTTACCAAAACTAACTCAGATGTAGCCGCCTGTAGCAATTCTTCTCTTACTGTATATATGGACAAAGGAGGCCTGTTGTATCCTACATCTACTTTATTTTCCTTTATTCAGAATCTAGAAAATATGTTCACCCATTGTTTCAGCATATCCAAGATTCATAGGGATAGTATTGATGATATATTTCAATGTCTAAACCGTACACGCATTACTTGGGTGGGATGCTTGGCTCATTCCAAAAAACTAACAGCAAGAATTTTGAAGTTTTACATTTTAACCAGAATGCACTTTTATGTTAAAAGCATAAATAAGTCGAGGGATATGATTAAACGTAAGCAAAACCTCTTGAAACTGCGGAGATTGGTGTAGGAATTAATAAAGCAACATTAAAACAATATTTAGTATTCCCGTTCTGTTTGTACTATTCCATATAAAAATTAAAAAATGTATGTTTTCGCTCAAACTGCGTTTATATTTTATTTTATTTTTTTTCAATTATAGTAATTAGTACTATTTTTAATGACAGAGAAATTAAACGCGGCATTTATTCATATTTGCCATTCCCATTTTTTTTAATTATTCGCTACTTAATTATTAAACAAAGAATTTATGCAGAGTATTTAATAATGACTGTATTCATAAAATAACATTTAAAAATTAATCATCAATCAATCTGCAATATTATTTTAGTTCTGAAAAGTCATTATATGCCGCAGTATTAATTACTCTCTACGAGAACATAGCAAACATGCTGATGCGCTCGCCATCTATCGGCGTCATCATCGACGGACCACGCCGCCACTAAAGAAAAACACACTATCTTCTTCTAGCCACTGTACTATCGCGGTCGTTGTTCTTGAAGATCACCAGAATTATGCCCTTTTAGAGTTGGAACAGATTCGAGTTTCAATGAATTTCGTTTTTATTTTCAATGAATTTAAAACTACAGGATTATAGAAAAAGCAGGACGCTTCGAAATGAACTGATCACACGATGCTGTTCGTATTTGGATACCAAGTCTTCGCTGGTAAAAGGTAATCCGCTGCTGCTTAATCGATTCCGATTGTATAAATATATGAAACGTGAAGTTTCTATCGGATTTCTTATTTACACATCCAAAGAGAGAACAAGTTAAATGCATTCTGATAGTAAAAAGGCAAGCAAACTCTAGCGTTATGTAGAATCGAAACTAAGCTAGAAATGACTTCTTGTTCCGCTGGTTCTCCTGAACGGACGAGAGGGCCAGTTTTTGAATGATATATTACCCTGGATGCAAAAAAAAATAAACTTTTCGAATTTTTTCCGTGGAGTTTACCTTTAAGAAACAGTAAATAAACAGTAAGAATAAAAAAACAAACTCGTGTTTGAAAATTAATTTTTAAAACTACTATTAACGTTTCATCCTTTACCTTGTAAGCGAATACTAAAATACCTGAGACTCGCTGGTCGAAAACGCACGCATTGACATCTTGCGGATGCGCCAGAAAACTACGCAAGTAATCACACTTACTATTCTATTCGTTATGGTACACATACTCAGTTCCGGGGAATGATATGCGACATTTAGTCAATCCCACCGGAACTGAAATTAATTTAAATGATATAGTTTGACTAAAAACAAGCTTAAGTCAAATAGACCCGATTCTAGAATGCGGTTTGCTCTATAATCCGTAATTATTTGCCATCTACTGGATATACTAATGTCTCCCATTAGTTTTGGTCATAAAATTATTTTCACTGATTACTACATCCACGCAAAATGTCACGTGTAAACTTAAAATGGAAATGCCAAAATTCTCTTGCGACTGCGAAGTCTCCTGCGTTTGACTCAACGTGCAAACGAGAGCGTGAGCACACGAGCGCCCACTGCACAAATTAGAGAAACTCTTAAGAGCAGTGTCATTTATTTCAGGCTACTAAGTATTGCGCATTCCTCACGTTACAGTTTTCCAGGACAATGCGTAACCCCATATTGCCAGGCATGTTATTGTTAGTAGATACTTTTCTTCTATGCCCTGCACATTTCGCTTATTGAATTTGTATCATGCATGGACATTTTGTCCCCAGGAAAACATCCGTTTCGATACCATGACCCATAATACGCATTCACGGGATACGACTATTCATTTTGGTTGGTTGGTTGATTAGAAATTTTGGCGTCGACTACTAAGGTCATTTTGCGCCTTTCACACAAGTTATAACAGAACGCAGCCCGGGACAAACACAAACATCCATGCCCATGGCGGGATTCGAACCCACGCCCAGGCGGATTCGAAGCCTACGCCCTAGCCCTCTCGGCCACCTGGCTGGCCTATTCATTTTGTTATACAATATATTTGGACTACTCATCTTACACTATAATGGCTCAGGTGTGCCAAGGCGGTGCAATTTTCAATACAAAAACTAGTATATAACAAAATAAAAACCAAATGACCTTAACTGTGGATAAATAACATCAATGGTAACACAAAGAGCCAAAACCGCTTTTCCGCTTTTGTTGTGGAAAAGCGGTTTTGGCTCTTTGTGTTACCATTGACAAAAACTAGTGTTTCACGGATCTCAACCTCTTTCTGTCATCTAACGCATCTATTCCCATCAAATGCACTTGCCTTGCTCTATTTCACACTACTTTTAGGGTTCCGTACGTCCGAATGAAAAACGGAACCCTTATAGGATCACTCCGGTGTCTGTCTGTCCCGAGTCCTCGGCCGATTTACTCCGAAACTACTACATCGAATAAGTTGAAATTTCATACACGTATGTATTTCTGTGACCCAAAAACGGACGTGTAACGTAAATAAATGAATTTTGAATATGGGGGTCACTTTTGGGGGGCAAATTAGAAAATTAAAAAAAAAATATTTGCAAACTGTATCGTGTGATATATCAAACGAAAGGGCTTATTGTGAGGGTCTCAAATATATTTTTTTTATAATTTTAAAATAAACAGTTTTAAAGTTATTTAAGAAAAAAAATGAAAATTGACCATTCCCCCTATTACCGAATCTACTAAACCGATTAAGTTGAAATTTAGTACACATAGGTATTTCTGTGACCCAAACACGGATGTGTAACGTAAATGAATGAATTTTGAATATGGGGTCATTTTTGGGAGTCAAATTAGAAAATTAAAAACAAAAGTTTTGCAAACTGTATCGCGTGATATATCAAATGAAAGGGCTTGTTGTGGGGGTCTCAAATATATTTTTTTTATAATTTTAAAATAAATAGTTTTAAAGTTATGTAAGGAAAAAAAATGAGAATTGACCATTCCCGGCCCCCCCCCCCGGGAGCTAGGGGGGGGGGGATGTCGAAAAAAATAAAGAAAATAGTTCTTTGCTTATAGATTATAGGAAAACCTATAAGAAGTCTATGGTCTCAAAATAACATGGTAAATCTCTCAATATTGTGCTATCGATCAGTATCTTCAGCTATTCCTAAAACTGAAACTGTTTTCAAAATAAAAATTAGAAATTAAAAAAATATAAATATAATGAACGTAAATACATTAGAAATAAAAGACAAATATAAAATAAATGAGTTGTTTTTCAATAGTCATCATATATATAAAATGCTAACTTCTCTTGCTCCATAGTGCCAAATAATCCAACCTTTATTGTTTCCAACAAACGAAAAAACATTGATTGTTAAATTCCGAGAAAATACTGATGTTATAGTTTTTTTTTTACTCGCAGCCAACGTTACCTAGCTTTTTTAATATATCTACTAGAAGAGGTACCCGGCGTTGCCTGGGATAATTAAACAGAACTTTCTCAAAAAAATTAAATTATAACTCCCAATTGGTTAAATATCAACTCAATCAATACAACACAGAGCAAAGGGACTATGCATTCTACGAAAAATACAAAAAACAGGAATTCTAGGTGATATAGCGGGACCAGATAATTTAGACTCAAATTTTTTGCTCTTGACGTAGAAGCTCTTGCTCTATTCGAAACTCCCTTTGCTCAGATGTTTCAAATGCCCGTACAGCTTTTTCTGTTTTAGTTGTTTTCTGAAGAATACTCGTTCTTTCTCTTTCCTTTCCAGGCACATAAAATCTTTGTCAGTCGTCTGGACGTTTGATAGTGATCTCAAGAGAGACACGCGTGACTCCTTTGCCTCATCAATAGATGCTGCCTTATTGATGTTCTTTCACTGCATCATCATTTTATGCTCATTATTAATGATTCTTAGAAACGAATGTTCAATCATCGCATTATCAACATCTTAGTTTCCAAAATATATACATTCCCACAGAATATAGTCAAAATTTATTTTAATGAAATGTTTGGATCTGATGTGCTACAAAATAAGCTAGGTGATAACCCCGGGCGTGGCTCGGATTGTTTTTATGAATAAATTTTGCAATATCTTAAAAATAAACACATGAAAACGCTTAGAATTAAGACAGTAAAAATTCATAATGAAAACTCGGAAAAAATTTTAAATGCTCACAATGGACGGACCTCTCCATGTATGCCGCTGCTAGCCTAAATAATTTCTTAGTCACGTAATCTTACTTTAGATGTTCCCCTTGTTGTTTTTGCAATTCCCGATGTCAAGTATGCAAAATTTCATCAAGATCGGAATAAAACTGTTGATTTGCATAAGAAACAAACAAACAAACAAACCCACAAACACACATCCTTCTTTATATATATAGACTAGCCGAGGACCCGGCATTGCCCGGGATAATTACGCTTGTAGGTAAACAGAACAACCTCAAAAAGCTAAATTAAACGTCCAAATTAGTTAAATAATAACTCAATCACTACAATATAGATGTACACTTGATGTTGTTGCAATTTCCTTTATTCTTTCGATGTCTTGAAGCAAAAATTGGCCATTCATCGCTTTGTGTTGTCTAGCGGTCGCCGGTTCTTCTATTTACTTGCTTACCATTTGCTCAATACAGCACGGATCGGCCTCGGTGGCTTAGTGGTTTGCGTGATCGCCTCTGATGCCCGAGTACGCGGGTTCGATCCCGGCCGAGGACGACGAGGATTTTTCAGGGGGAAATCCTGAGATCACGCACTTCCTTCGGAAGGGAAGTAAAGCCGTTGGTCCCGTGTAGTCGTTTGCCGGCTGCACTTTAAAGAACCCTTGCGAGGCAAAATTTGCGGCCCCTATAATGCTGTCCTGAAATGACCATAGCAGTTGAAAAGGACGTTAATACCAAACAAACCAAACCAAACCAAACCAATCAATACAGCACGGAGTTAAAGGAGTGCTTCCTCTATCGTCTTTCTCTCTTTCTCAATAGTCTTCTAACTCATCATCTCCAGTTACTGATCATTTTTAAAGATTTTCAAGAAATTGTTAAGTACTAAGAATTCTCTTTTCTAAGAAAAGCCTTAATAACAGGAATTCTATGCATTGAAATCTATATTGCACACACTTTGCCTTTCATTTTTGGTGATATAAAAGAAAACGTAATGTAAAAATGACACTTAAAAATGTTCTTTATGCACCAAATATGAGAAAAAATTTAATTGGAGGAGCAAATATAGATATAGCAGGGTATAAGGTTATATGGTAAATTTAATTGTTGATCCTTGCATAGTGTTGGTGCATTGCGTGTTGACACCATTGTTGATACCCATTGTTGCACAAACTTTTATTTGCATTGTTGGTATGACATATATATTGTTGGTCCGTGTGAATTGCGTGTTGATCCCATTGTTGATACTTATTGTTGCAAAAACTTTGTCTTGCACTGTTGGTCATGAGATATTTCTCATTAATATGCCCTGCCATAACCATGAATATCGATTTTTTATCGATAATTATTATTTTTCCGAAATCTGAGGTAGAGAGTGAGCTTCCTCATGGTTTGAAGGTCAAGTATGCAGAATTTCATGAAGATCGGAATAAAACTGTAGATTTGCATAAGAAACAAACAAACATCCTTCTTCCTTCTATATATGAATTCACACTACGCTCGAACCAGCAACAGATATCTCATGACCAACAAGGCAAGGCAAAGTTTGTGCAACAATAGGTCCGTCGTGTTCGCATCAACAATGGTCTCAATGCGCAATTCACCAATAACAATGAGCACAAAATTATTCAAAGAATTATAACAATGAACATTAAATGATGATGCAATGACAGAACATTCGTTTCCAAGAATTATTAACAATGAACAGGAAATGGATATAATATACGATATAGATAGGGCAGTCTCTGTCGATGAGGCAAAGTAATTATCCTTTCTTCAGCTCTCTAACAAGCGTAATTATCCCGGGCAACGCCGGGTCCTCTGGTGGTTATATATATAGAAAGAAGATTACCATTAAAAAGAATTCGCGCTAGACTAAATACGGTAGGAAAATCAAATTAAAATCCTAAATAAGTAATTTTAGTTATTTAATATTTTTTAATTAAATTTAAATTTAATTTAAATTTTAATAAAAACAGTTGCGAATGTGTGGTATTGCATTGCCAGAACGATGTTAATTAATTAAAAAATCGTTACTCTATTCGCAAAGTCGGTCGGTCGGTCAATTCTTCATGTTTTATTTGTAGATAGTCCAGGGAGTGGGCATTGTGAATGCCTGCAATTCAAAGCATTTTGTGTTCAATTCTTAACCGTATATAAATCACCAAAATGCCTTCCGAAAATTGCTGTCGAATGCATTAAGAATGCTATCGGTGTACACGAAAAGATTATTATAGTAGGAGGCTTCAATATTAATTTTAAGGACAAATCAAAAAATGAAATATCAGAATACCTTCTGTCACTTGGTCTTACTCCACATATTCAAGAATATACGACAAGACAGAATTCAGCAATAGGCAATATATTCAGCAATTTCCCTCTAAAATCCGGTGCCATACATAATTTGTTTACAAATTTGGGTCAGATTTAGAAAGAAAACATGGTAGGTAACATATTCACCGTACGGAACCCTCTCCACGCGAGTTCGACTCGCACTTGTCCATTTATTTCTACTTCCGTTTCCAAAATCCGTAGCACAGTAAATCCGTAGAGTCATACAATTCTTTTCAAATTCGTAGACGTTGGAAAATATGGCAGTGGGTTTTAGAAATGGAATTCGTTCTTGAGACAAATGACAAGAAAATCATTTTTATATTTCTTCATTCAATGCTAATCCTGTGGTAATGGCTTCTTCTCAGTTTAATCGTTCGCTGCAGAAGGGCTATCTTATCCATCTTTATGTAGTAAACAACGTCCAAAAAGAAATCCATATGACCTCACCTGATTACAATTAGACAGAGAAATAAGGATTACGAAATAACCAGAAACCAGCAGAATAGCGTTATTAAGATGACCAAGTTTATTAAGAGAAAACGAGAGGTTGACAAGGGGATTTCTAGTTCTGAATAATCCCAGAGAGCAATTTGTTGTTTCATTGACTACTTTTAAAAAATTTTTCCTACTGAAACAAGTATTGAAAGCCCCATTGTACTCGTCATTTTTAGAAAATGTAAATAACTAGCTGATATACCCGGCCTTGCTCAGGCGCCTCTCCAACTATCGGCCCTTTAGCTATTTTACTGGACTTCGCTCGATTTGGAATGTTGTCTATACCTGAGTGAGTTTGACGCAGTGGCGGAGAAAAAAGGTGGAGAAAAATGTTCATTTTTTCTCTATATTCACATTCAGAAATTGCAAAATTTCATCAAAATTTCATAGAGCCCGAGCAATGCCGGGTATGTCAGCTAGTTCATAATAAACCGTTAAATACTCCTAGATACATGTAATAGCTTTTAAATTAAAGAACAAAATCCATATTTTTGACCAATGTTAAAACTAAGCTGTCAACCGCTCGTTTCGTTTTCCCTGTGCTGTTCGATTATCGATTGTCGAAGAAAGTCATAAAACTCTTGTGTCTGGAGTGAAAAGCAACGATGTGCTTAAGATCCAGCATCATCAAATTAAATCAGAGAAAACGCTTAAATACGTTGTCCGAAATGTTGATACAACATATGATCTGGAAGACTTTTGCGAAGACCTCAGGAAGGCAAACTATTTTCCAGAAAAAGCTATAAGGCTTAAAAAAGCAAATGGTGCAGTAGAGATCCCAATGATTTTGGTCTTACTTAAAAATAATGAACACAATAAGTCTTTTTTGAATTTGAAGCGTGTCGGTCCTCTTGCTGTTATTGTTGAGTTATTTAGAGGCAACAAAAGGCCCTTGCAATGCTATAACTGTTTAGGTTTTGGTCACGTATCCCAAGGTTGCACTGAATCGCCTCTATGTAACTATCATGGAGCGAGGCCAGATAGTTACTATCAAGTGCGCTGGCGACCATCAGTCGAGGGATTGTACTAACGTAAAAGGCAAAGACCCTCCAAAATGTATACGTTGTTCTGGTTAGAACACATCTAGCTACACTAAATGTTCCAAATATCCACACGTCAAAAGGATCAAAAGCACCAAAGTGATAGAGGGAAAATCCTATGCTTCGGTCGCATCCAGTTCTTCTGATACTAGGGACACACATACGGTTGACCACAATCAATTGCGTGATGTTTACAGGTTCATGGGGAATTTGCTAAATCACTATAAGGAAAGTGGAAAAGCAATGCCACAGATTGCCTCTAACGAATCTAACAAATGATCATGGCCAGACACCCATACAAGATCATTAATCACGGGAAACTCCGTTGCAATATTTGGAATGCAAGAGGAATCGCTCGCAAGCGCATCGAGTTCTACAATTTCCTTAGTAACTGGAATGTTGACATCGCCTCAAATCTTCTCAAGTCTTCACCTTGCCTGGGTATCGTGTTTATCGCAAGGATCGGCCACTGGATAATAATTTCAGCCACGCTTTTGGTGGAGCAGCGCTCATTGCTAAGGACAGCATTGATCATCGTGAGTCTGTCACTCCAGATTTTGTGGAAATAGAAGCAGTCTCCGTGATTATAAACGATTTGGACGCAGGCGAAATCAAGTTCATCTCTTTATATAACTCACCCAAGCACAAGCTTGATCCGTGCGAAGTTGACGAGCTGCTGTCTGGGCCCATTCCAGTTGTTATTGCGGGCGACTTGAATGCCAAGCACAATGAGTGGAATTCCAAATGCCCCAATCAAAATGGCAATATCTTATATGGATATACGTTAAACGAGATTGACACCTTCGTTGCTGGTCCCGTTGATGGCACGTATTATTGCGACCCCTCACCTGTTAGCGACGTGCTGGATATTGCAGTTCTTAAAGGTTTCCTCAAGCCCTATAAATATATTCACTGTCGACGACTTACCTTCTGACCACCGTCCAGTGACGCATATATTTGAGGGCTTAAACATCGATAAGAAGATTGTGCTCCGCTCTAAACAGGACTGGAAGCTCTTTAGGGATATTCTTAGAGAAAGCAGCATTCCTTACAAGGAGGTTATTGATAAGGAGGATATCAATAGTAATATTAATGCTATCACCCATGTTGTCAACGATGCCACTACTTCCAGAACCTCTACTATCGATCGTAAGCGTCGTGAACATCTCGAGCTGCCTCATTATATTAGGCGTCTTATTCTCGAAAGGAATTCTTACAGAAGATTGTGGCAGCTAAAGCGACTTCCCGTATTCAAGACCATGTACAACCGGCTTTCTCGCAAGGTTCAGGGGAAGGTTAAATCTCTACGAAATCTAAGGTGGAGTGACAGACTGAAGTCCTTGTTTGTCCAGGACAACTCGCTCTGGGGAACTGTGGGGGTCTTAAAGGGTAATAGATCAATCCAATTGCTGTCACTGCTTGCAGGCAATGGCAACGTTATTACCAGTGATAAGGCTCAATTGATCGCTGATTCCCGGAGAAGTCAATTTACCACGCCTGGTGTGAAAAACGTTGACAGCCTCCAAAACACTTACCTAATTAACGATGGGTGTGTCGTTTACCAGTGCATTCATCGTTATTCCTGCAGTGCAAACCAATAACCTAAGCCGACTGGACAAATGGGATATACACATTTTTCAACATGGGATGATTGGTAGAGCTCTGACGGTGGCGCCCTAGCGTGTAAAAGTGGGGAATTATTTCACAATATGGGCTCCTCAATGGAATGGCCCGTCCGTGGGCACTATGTTGACGTGGTGGATGGGCTTAAGTGCCTCAGTGATGCTAAGGGCTATGCTGGATCGGGTCACCCATGCCAGACAGGCCTTAGCAGAGAGGCCAGACTAAAAGTGTCCGGTGGGTAGTGGATCCTCCCAAAGTTTTTGACATAGCCTCCATTACGACCAGTACGTCCACCTGCGTGTTTGCCGTGCGCAGCGACCCTACTTCTGGGAAAAGGGGGATCCTGGTGGTTGAGGGAAGGCTTTCCGGAACAACACACCACTTTGGCCCCTGCTTCTCGGAAGGATGGGAGGTCTGGATGAGCCCGTCCAGATCAATCGGCTGGTCGTCGCTCCTTGGAGCTTCGGCCATAGGGTTAGGCGCTGCCTATATCTTCCTCGTATCCCTGGTGCCAATGTGCATCCCCTTGTTGGGCTCGGTGGTGGGTGGGGATCGAGGGAGATGAAACTTTACTCCATTTCCTATGGGTAAAAATAATAAGCAGATCAATCAAAAACAAACTAATAATAGTAATCGTGAAGGGAGACGTAGTAGAAGACCGCCAAGAAATCCGAAGTTTTTGGAGATGAAATTGGCAAGTGGGGAGTCGTTTAAGACCATCTCACCCTTTTTAATTTCTAAAGAACTCAAACGCCTCGTTGGGGATACGAAACATGTCAAGAGACTCTTTAATGGCAATCTATTGATCGAGGTTGTTAAGGATAGGCAAGCCACCACCCTGGTATCCTTGAAAAACTTTGCAGGGAAAGCCGTTTCGGTTTCTCCCTATGCAACTTTGAACTATAAAAAAGGTGTTTTCACGTGCCAGGATCTGGAAGGAATAGAGGATGAGGAAATCATTGCCGAATTGGATGATTAATCTGTTGTTGACATTCGCCGGATCGCTCCAAGGAGGAATGGTGTTCCTCATCCTACAAATTCCTTCATTGTTACCTTTGAGAGAACAGTTTTGCCAGATACCATCTATGTCGGCTATATCCAATGTCACGTGAGACCCTTTATCCCCAACCCGTTGCGATGCTTCCAATGTCAGAAGTACGGCCACACGAGAACAAACTGTCATTTTAATGCAGTCTGTTGTAAGTGTGGCCTGCCTGGACATGAGATGGGAGATTGTTCTAATGAATTACGGTGTTGTAATTGCAAGGGAGCCCATTCTGCCCTTTCAAGAGACTGTCCTATTTGGCGGAAGGAAAAGAAGATCCAAGAGGTTCGTGTCCTTGGGGGTTTGTCTTTTCCGGAAGCACGTAGGCAGGTAGAACAGAATGAAGTCCGTAACTATGCAGCAGTGGTTAAGAGTCGTCCTTCTGTTAAGTCAGTTGAAACAATGACTGATTTGAATATGGCAGACTTTTCTTGTGGAACTTCCACCTCCACAGAACCATCTGCTAGTCTTAGTCGGACTTCGAAATCAATTGCACCATCTGGAACTCCTCCGAAAACTTCGGAGAGAGAAGATGGGGAGAAACGCTCATCAGAGGCGACACCTTCCTCTGGCCCCTCCAAAAAACGTGTAGTAGAAGCTACACCAATTTCTCCAATTTTGGGGGGTGGACCAGACTTCCCTTTAAATTTACAGATATCTCCTACTGAGGAGATGGAGTTACCTCGGGAGTTTAAACCTACAGCTTAAAACCTTCATCATGGCACTGTTACAATGGAACCTTAATGGATTCTTTTGTCGCTTAGAAGACCTGAAGCTTTTAGTCAATAAGTTCTCCTTCTCCTTATTGGCTTTGCAAGAAACGTTTCTCTTGCCATCCCAGTATCCGACCCTAAAAGGGCTTAATTTTATAAGGAAGGACTATACAATGGGAAATAAAGCATGTCGCGGTGTTGCCATCTTATTTCAAAGATCCTTGCCTTTTACTACCATTAATTTAACATCGAATCTCCAGGCAGTAGCAGTTAGTGTTATTCAAAGACCTCTCACCTCTAACTGTTTGTTCACTGTATCTACCTCCGGATCAATATACGGACGAAACATCTTTGTCATCTCTACTGTGTGAACTTCCAAGCCCCTTTCTAGTTCTGGGTGATTTTAACGCCCATAACCCCATTTGGGGGTCTATAAAGCTCTCTAAAGTTTTGAATGCTTTTAACATCAATTTGTTAAACGATGGCTCTCCAACATTCCTCCACTCAGCCAACGGCTCTCTGTCATGCATCGATCTATCTATATCCTCTTCATCTTTTACACCTAACTTAGCCTGGAGCGTATTCTCAGATTTACATGGCAGTGACCATTTCCCGATAAATATTTCCCTGAGCTCTTCAACTTTTTCCAACCCTCTACCACGTTGGAAATTGAATAAAGCAGACTGGCAGGTCTTCCAATCCCATCTACAGTTTGTGAATAAATCACCGTTTCCATCTGTAGATGAGGCTGTAGAGGATTTCACTTCCCGCATCCTCCATGCGGCAGAACAATCCGTTCCAAAATGTCGATCCTCTTCCACGAAAATACCAGTGCCATGGTGGAATGAAGAATGTGCCCTAGCGGTTCGAGAACGAAAGAGAGCTCTCCGCATTTTCTCCGCACAACCAACTCTCGTGAATTTTATCACTTATAAACAGAAAAGGGCCAGTTGTAAACTAATCATTTCCACAAATAAGAAACTCTGTTGGAGGGATTATATGTCCTCCATTAATAGGAACACCCCTCTTCAAACTGTATGGAACATGATTAGGAAAATAAATAGAAAAAGACTCCCGGATAAACTCCCTTCTCTCACTGAAACTGGGCACACACACTTTCACCCGAAGGAGGTAGCTAATATCCTCGGAAGGACATTTGCTGAGGTTTCACAAATAAAACATGACTCAGCCTCCTTTCAAAGACAAAAACGTATTGAAGAATCACATGTTATAAACTTTAAATCTCGAAATCTCGAGAAATACAATCTCCCATTTACTTTGCGGGAACTGCATTTTGCCCTTCGTTGTTCCAGAGATTCTGCACCAGGCCCAGATGGAATCTTATACGCTTTCCTGAAACATCTCACGAGGGAAGCTTATGCTCATCTTCTCTCTTTATATAACTACATTTGGTCATTAGGAGAGATTCCAACTTTGTGGAGAGAAGCAATTGTTATTGCTATTCCAAAACAAAATAAAGATTACTCTTGTGCTTCAAACTATCGACCAATTGCGCTAACCAGCTGTCTATGCAAAGTCTTGGAAAGGATGGTCTCTATCCGATTTATGTGGTACCTGGAAAAAAACCAACTGCTGTCTAGGTTTCAGTGCGGTTTCCGCAAATCCCGCTCAACTGTTGATCACCTTCT
>JAHWFO010059098.1:0-25603 GCA_023313115.1 Rhysida immarginata
ACCTAACAAAAACCTCATTTTTTTTTTGCCTTGACCAAGGATTCTATCCGAAACGTCAGCTTTTTTTTTTCATGGTCTTTCTATTCTGTGTCCAATTTGCTTTTTATTCCAGGTTTTTATTGTGTCTCGTCCTTTTTTTTCTTTTACATCCATCATTAACAAAAACTCGATTTTTTAACATTTTTATGCGCCACCATGAAAATACACGGTTATGGCGGTTAAAATGTTTATACCCGTACATTTTCAGTTTACAATGTATTATATTCAAGTCATATGTGCGTAGTTTTTCAGTAGGAAATAATTTTCCTTTAAATATAATTTTTATTTTTAAATAAACCATTTCTCTTCTCTTTTTTTAAAAAAAAGTGTGCATATTTATACAGGGTGACCCAGCATAATTTGTTTAGGAACATTGTATGGTTCAAATGGAACAAAAAATATCCTAAAAACATTACATCTAGTTTCGATCGTGTGTGAGATATCGACGTTTGTCTATTTTCTGTTATTTAGAGTCTTTTCCTAGAAAAAAACGTAGTTTACCTATTTATTCTTAAATATACTCTCCTGTTTTGCATGCCAAACAGGAAGAGGAATCGTCGTAACGCGTGTGAAAGGTATTTCATTGACTTGGCCGTTGATTTGAGCAATTGCTCATATTCTGCAACACAGCGTCGAAGTTCATTATGGCGTTTATTTTCAAAAAAGAAGAATATGCGAATATTCATTTTTACTATGGGTTTACTGCTGGTAACGCTGCAGAAGCCAGCAGGTTGTACGCGGATGCATTTTCTCATAGGCGCCATCCACAACGAGAGGTGTTTTTGAGGGGTACACCAAGTTCTCAGGGAGACAGGATCGTTCAGACATCGATGTCTCACACACGAACGAAACCAGATATAATGTTTATAGGACATTTTTGTTCCATTTGAACCATACAATGTTCCTAAACAATTATGCTGGATAAGTTTGGGTCACCCTGTAGAATTAAAAATTGTAGTTTTCCAAAAAAATAAATAAATAAATAAATAAAAATATATTTGTGTAGCTTTAGTCTTGAATTTAATTTCTATGTATTTGAATATAACGAATTCATTTTTGATAATAACAATAAAATGTTCTTGTTGAGTAATGAAGTAGTAAATCTGTGACAAAAAGAATGGTTTGAATTACACAGGCCAACAAAAAAAAAGTCATTCGTAACGTTAAGACCTGATTCTCGTACGCTTTCTTTTGTGCTGAATCCGAATCTCGGATATTTTTTCTCTCACCCACAGATTTGTTTATCAATGAAATACTTTTAAATTATTCAGAGTTTGGGGCCTGATAAATTTCCTTGTGGCCCAAAAATATGGATACTTTAACACTGCAGCCGCTTCTCTTCACGCCAATTACTTTTTACATGCATGGAGTAATAAGATGTCCCTATGTGCGTAACTTGGAAACGTGACGTGAAGGAAAAAATCTAAAAGCAGATGATTCAGCGCACAAAAACAAAACAAAAAAAAAAACCACAAGAATAAGGCAAATTCATTTAAGATGATTTTTCATCGTTGGCCTGAGTTATTGCAATGAAATAAATGTGACGAATTGGATCCGTTCAGCTGACTGAATGACAAAGTGATTTATGACAAAATTAGAGAATCGAGTTTAGAATTTGACCACGCAAATCAAAAATTGTAAGTTTCCCGCTTCTCTGCTTGCATGCGACCGAAGATTATAACGAACGAACGAATCGTGTTGTTTATAATTTCGCTGGCTTTGTTTCGTCTATGTTCAGACTATCCCATTTTTTCCGAGGGGAGGAAAATTGTTACGCTCCTCAGCTCGCATTCAACCGAAGAAATCCTTAAAGCCCTTAAAGAGAAATCCTTATCGGCGAGCGACTTATCGACCGAAAACTGTCGAAATTTCTCGGTAGAAGTTTGCGTTTGTTTTTTTTTGTTTTGTTTCTTCAGTTAAAATAACATCACGTCACTGGGTCTACCCTATTCGATGGGAAAACTAAGGAGGAAATTTTTAGCGTTTTATAAAATAAACAAACTCGAAACAAAAACGTTATCAGTTCATTTCGTCACATCATTCACTTTGTCCCAGAATCATTGCCCGTCACATCATTCACTTTATCCTAGAATCATTTTGTCTCGCAGTCAACTCGACATGTTCCGTATGCCACATTGAAGTCGTCCAATGAGCTTGCAATGAGGATTGTGAGTCATCAACTCCTTGGATTTTGGTGAACTTTTTTTTTGTTTTGTTTGGAATTTGCTGTTGAACAAATGTGCAATTAGAATTTTTTGTGTATATCTTACGGTTTTCGAGATAGAATTTAGATGTGCCTTAATTTGCATATTTGAGATGATGAAAGGTGCTCCATCAGATAGAGCACCCTCCAGTTTCTAATCATTCCTTGTATTGGAATTTGCGTAACTACATTGGTATCCAAGATAGGAAGGGGGTAATAGACTTTTAACTTACCCGGCATAATTTTAAAAAGAATGATTACCTTGCCTTGTAAACATCTATGACAAATGTTGAAGGACATTTATCACAAAGGAATCTAACACTGATGACGATGCGGATACTTTTGAGGGGACTATCCAACGAATTATTGAAGAATGTATTATTCGTCTCCATGAAAGGAGTCTCTGCCTATAGTGACTCTATTAACTTTTATTCGCTGAAATAAATGCTACAACTTTTCTTTATTTTTTTTAACAAAATTATATCATAAAAGACTTAACCCATTTTCATAAAAACCATGGCAAGGCACAGTTTAAGGTTCCCTCTAACAGTGTATTAGTTTCCTTCGGTTCTACATTTTGCAGTTTCAGAGTAGTTAGCTGCACAAAATTAGGCCTATTTACATAGGGACACATGTAAAGAAGGATTTTTTAAAATTTCAATGTACTGTGTGTCAATTTAAGTCAATTTCAGAGGGAAAAACCACCATCAATTGGAATTCAAGTTTGGTGTATCCTGGCGTTGTCTTCCTGGAACACTCCAGTTTGATCAGAAAAAAGAAACTCGTCCAAGAACGGAATGACCTCGTCATCCAGCAGATTCAGACACTCGGCTGCATAACATTGCAGAATACAGACCAGAGCAATAGAAGCAAACCCAGATCATCGCAGAGTCTCCACAGGCTTGGATAGTGCGGTTCTTTTCTTACCCTGATGCGCTCATCATCTATGAGGGTGGGTCGAAAAGTAATGCCTCCATGGTTGTAATTTTTTTATTTTTTAACCGATTTTCAAAATTCTTTTTGTATCTGATACTTATATTTGTCCTCTGTGTAATGCACTATTCACTTTTCGACATAGTTCTCATTCCTTTCCACGCATTGCGCCAACGCGTAACTAGTCGGATGAACCCGTCGGAGAAAAATTCCGGGGTTTTTGTCGACACCAGGATTGAATGGCAGCTTTGGACCCTCTTCTATAGCTCGATAACGCTCGCCCGCATACGATCTCCACACCCAGAAGCGTTGCAGCGTGTACAGTTCAAAAATGGAAGACTTTTCACCTTGTGACTTTCACCACTTCCCAAAAAAGAAAGAGCACCTTAAGGGACATGAGTTGCGTTCTCATGATGAGGTGAAAGATGCCATTCAATCCTCGTGTCCACAACAACCCCGGAATTCCTCTCCGAAGGGTTCATCCGATTATTCATGCGTTGGCGCAGTGCGTGGAAAGGGATCCGGACTCTGTCTAATGGAAAATAGTGCATTATATTGAGGACAAATATAAGTATCAGATATAAAAAGAATTTTGAAAATCGGTTACCAAATAAAAAAGTTACAGCTTTTCGACCAACCCTTATATGTAGGATAGGGTAAACCTGGATTCATCAAACTTTTTTCATCTGCTCCATTTTCCAATTTTTGTCCTCCGGGCGAACAGTAATCATCTTTTCCTATTGTTTTTACCAAAAATCGGATATCTTGTGGCAGAGCAGTTGCTTAAAGTTTCGTCGCATTGTGCGGATGGATAAGCTTTTGATTTTCTTGTTAAACTTTCCTGTCCGGTCTAATGTACAATTTCTTTGGTTTTTCTTCATCATGCGTCTTAATGATCTCCAGTCACGATTAGTCAGAATTTTTTTCCGATCACAGTTACTACTCGGGGTTGATGATTCAGATCTTTCCTACTAATTGTTGAACATTTCTTATTCAGATCTTTCCTGCTTTACTAATTGTTGAACTCATTCCCAGTAATTGCCGCAATCTCTTTGCTTGTTTTCTCTGCTTGGAATAAGCCGATAATTTGCTCCTTCTGAAACTCGGTGACATCTTTTCCGCGACCATGTGCTGCGTCCACATACATCTTTCTTCAAAACAAATAAAGCGATAAACTAATGCAGGACAATATAAAGGAAGTATTTCGCACAAGACTTCATTAGTATCCCAGCTGGCATGCTTACGTAATTCCAATGTAAATTCCAATACGTAATTCCAACGTTAGGTCCATACGTTAGACTAACGCAGAAATGGTACGCTGTGTGATGGTTGGTTAACCGTTAGATCTGGGTTATTTTTAACATAATCCCAACATTAATATAACGTATTTCCAACAATTTTCTAAAATAATCCCAACATTAATATAAAGTATTTCCAAAAATTTTCTAACATAATCCCAACATTAATATAATGTCACAAAGTATTGTGAACACGCGTGAGCGCGGTCGCGATCATCATACAAGCGCGTCTGCTTGGGACACTCGGCTGCAGGCGTCATCTGTTGATAATAAGCATATTAACTTAATTATTAATATTGAGAGTGATGATGTGCAGCGTCGTACTGTCAACAGATGGCGGGGCCGAAAAAGGGGAAGCGGAAGAGGTTTGAATCTGCGTGTGCGCGCGAACTTTGAGAGGCGGGCGCACGTGGAGAGGGATTCGAGGAGAGAGAAGGAGCCAGCCGACGAGAGAGGAGCTCGAACCAAAGAACGTATAAGGAAAAGAAGGAAAGGCTCGCGTAGACGTAAGTGGCGCCGCCCAAGTCTGGCGGGAAATGTGTGTTGCAGAGAAGCCCCCATTTGATGATCGGGCAGCTTTTATCACGTGATATAAAAACAGTCTTCACTTCTTATCCTTATACGTTTTTTGATTGTTTGTGCTGCTATAACAATGCATTTCAGCGCGGCCTCAGCTTATCACTAGGCCTACTTATCACATATCTTGCGCGTGTGTTGCTAAGGGTAAAACAATTGCCAAGCAATAGAACATCATTGCTACAAAATAACTTATGGCCACAAATGTTATTTTATCCTGGTCAGTAGGAAACTGTGAAAAGGATAATGATCAACTTTTATTGCCAACTTGAATTCGAAGCAGTTGCAAAGTCTTCTTTTGACTCAGATCCAATAACTCTAGACACTGAAAATCCAAATTTATTTGAAACAAATTCGGTTGTAGGTTTTTAAGCCAAAAAAATTCTTGAAAAAAATGAATGCATTGACAGCAATTGATTATTTTCAACATCTTTTCCACGGTCTAATTTTTTGTGGTGTCTGCTTTTAAATCATTTGTAAAAAGTAAGTGAATAAAAGTCTTGTTAAAATAAACATTTGCTTTCGTTCTAACATATATTAAAAATTACAGAATTTTAAAAAATTACAAGATTTCATTATAAAATAATGTTATGGAATAAAATAATTATACTTTCAATATAATAAATCGTGCCAGTAAATAAATGAGAAAATAAATGAACAATAATTTAACTTAGCATTTTAAAACTAAATAAAAAAAACTTCAATGAACGCAGGTATAACAAAGCATTTGCTGCCCTCTTTGACATAAGCGAGAGCTTCTCTGCATACCACTTTCCCGCCAGGCTGTGGCGGCGCTAGTATCTACAAACTTACACTAAATCAAGTAGAGCTTTCATTCTTTTCCTTAACGTTCTTTGCTCGAACAGAGGTTCCGCGAGCGAACAGGAAAAGAACTGGGTGTTAGAAGGAGAGCTCCATGTGTTGTTGGCAAACGAAGCCAGCGAATGTGGTTTCGAGAACGAACTGGAGAAAAGATACGTGCGCAAACGGCAGCGGTCGGCGGGAGTCGTCGAAGCCCTTGAAGAGAGGCGAGTGGCAGCAGCTTGCGTGCAACACTAATGTGAGTGTGCCTATTTCTTTATCTTCAGTGTCTTCAGAGAAGCTCGTGCAGCCGGCGCGAGCTTTCGTCGAGGAAAACCAAGTCGCTCTCCAGGGAGAACGCTGTGGACGGAGAACTGAACGGCGGGTCCGTTATCAAGTTTCGTCGGAGAAGACGTCTCTTCTTCCTCTGCTAATAAAGGGGTTTCGTCACGGAATCGACTGGCAACTGTATGCTGTCCCGAGTTCACTCGTCCTAGGAAATCTGGTGGTGGTGACCAGCCTCCCTGCACCTTTGACGGACGACGCCGTCCACGTGGAAGGTGGAACCGCAGCCCAGGAGGGCGAGCTTTGGACCGTAATTGCCCCGTGGGGGCTGTCTTCATACGTTTCGGACGGACTAGGTGCCCTGTACTGATTTCGAAGGTAAGCTGGCTGTCGTGCATATGACGACTTATTTTTAACTCTCTTGCTCTATGAATCCCGCAGCGCCTTGGGCCTCTCAAGCAGCGTTGTTTGTTATGTTGTTAATTTTCGAGCCGGGGGCTGGTGTTTTCTTCTAATTAAAGTAGTTTTATTTATTTCATTACAGGTTCAGCTTGAGCTGGCCTTTCTTGCCACCTCAGCGCTTCTTTGCCACAACTGTGAAGGATTTTATGGAAAACTAGGCTTCTCGCTTCAGCCTGCGTTTTGTCAAGAGTCTCTACGTGCCCATTTATGTGGGTAGTAAACCTTTCACGGTATCTCGGCAATTGGCCGTTTTTCCCAATTATGACTATTAATGTAAAGGAGTTATAACACTTTTTACCCCCCCCCCCCCCACATTCTGTCTCTCTTTTTTAAGGGAATTCTTATTTCTTTGACCACGTAAATGTGAGGCCCCGGGATTTTGAAACCCCCGCCCTTATTTTAGTAAGACGCGAGTTAAAACTTAATAATTAAATGTAAAGATTTTTCCTTCAGCTATTTTAGTGATTGTTGTTAGTGTAACGCAGGAGAGATCTTAGTTTATGAAGTTAAAGACAGTTTCTAGATTATTATTATTATATTTTAATTAACTTCTAATCTTAGTCACTCATTTAAGTTAGTTAACACTTAGTGATTATTTCTATAATGTTTATAAGGTGAGGTTTAATATTGGAGAAAGTAGACTAGCCATGTTTAGTTTATTTAAACACATATCTAGTTTACGTGAATTATAATTCAGTCGTTATTTGGTTGTTATATACGGTAGATAGAATAATTATAAAACAGTTTATTTAGTTTTTATAAAGCTTTAGAAAGTTTTTAGAAGTTTTAGAATGTAAAGTTTAACAGTTAGAATTACACCGGGTGGACATCTTAGTTTACTGAGTATTGTATTTTGAGACAGTCATAGAATACGCTGACGCACATTGTCTAGAATTTATGCAATTTGATGGTGGTATGATTTAGAAAGGAGGAGTTGACCTTTCTTTCCACCAATCATTTGTTTGAGTGTCTTTTATACACTGTTGTTCGGTTTACAGTTAGGCACTGGAGTTAGGAGGACAGTTAATAGTTGTTGGATCAGAAAAGTTAGGAGAAGGTATCAGCCTGTCCATGTAGACAGATGCGAGTTAGTTTGTGAGAAAGTGGTCGGAAAGCAGTCGGAGAGGAGTCGAGGTTTAGTTAGTGTTAAGAGTAAGTTGAAGAACCTGTCGGAGCAGACAGATGTAGACGTTGAGGTAGTTAGTGAATAGTTAGTGTGAGTGGTGAGAATTTAGAGCGAGTAACCTGTCAAGGCGGACAGAGGTACTTAGTATACATTCAACAATTAATTCAATTCATTTACTGAGGAGAAACCCCCTCTTTAAAAGAAGAGAATATTTATTCAACATGGAAGCGTGAAATAGAAGTCGAACTTTATTGAGAACTTTCAGAATAGACGAACGGAGGCGAATGCGAGAACGTTAGATTGGGTAACATACAGCCGCTCTCATATCTCTCATTTCTCTTAGATCCATTTATTTGGTGTAGAATCAAATCAGTAGAAATTTAGAGTTAGTTTTGGATATAATTAATCGTGTTTGTAAATACATTCTAAATAAATTAGTTGTTATTGTTAAATCCTGTACAGTCATCATTTACCCCTCCCCCCTTACGATATAAGACCCGGGAGAAACACCACGGGCACGGACGTAGATCCCAGATCGTGTAAACGGTTGGAAGGGTGACCAGGTCTCTTACTCGTAAATTACCAAGTACAGCATTGCTTCAGTAAGGTCCTGGGTCTCCACATGAAGGGGGAATACAAGAAGAAGATAGATTGAAGATACATACATAGAAAGAGAAATAAGATAGAAAAAGATAGTTGAACTGGTGGCTTTTGTTGCAGAAAATGAACGAAAGCTACTCGATGACCAAAGAATTGCTTACAACAGGATAATTGATGCTGTCAGAAGACAGACTGGAAAACTTTTTTTGTTCTTGATGTGCCTGAAGGCACAGGAAAAACCTTCCTGATCAACTTTTTCTCGCAAAGACCAGGCAGCACTGCATATCTTGCTGTAGCATCTTCTGGCATTGCAGCAGCATTTCATACTGGAGGCAGGACTGAAGGCATTTCAGCTTTTAAGATTCCTTTGAACTTGGCCAAAACAGATTCTTCAATATGTAACATTTCAAAGAATTCAGGCAAGGCCATGGTTTTCCAATAAACACGGCTCATTGTTTGGATGTGTGCACCATGTCATATCGCAAGGCACTGGAAGTTGTTGACAAGACTTTGAATGACATCAGAGTCAGTGACAGTCTCCTGGGAGGAGTGACTGTGGTACTTGCAGGAGATTTTCAACAGACGGGAATCGTCATCCCAAAAGGCACAAAGGCTGATGAGCTGAATGCTTCTTTGTAGAGCTCCATTCTCCGGCATCATGTTCAGAAACTGAAACCGAAGACCACCACGAGAGCCCGTCTGTTTGAAGATTTAACAGCTGAGCTCTTTTCACAGCAACTGCTTGCCACTGGCAGCAGAGGATTGCCTTTTTTTTACCAACAGCTCAACATGCATCAACTGTTGCTCAACATACATCAATAGATGAGCTCAAGGCAAAAATCTTTTTTAGCATGAACTACAACTACTAAGACTCGACCTGTTTGTGTGAGCGTGCGATTTTGGGTCCACATTGATGAAGTTGAAAAAATCAGACTGGATCTGCTTGAAGAAAATCAATCTAGATCTGCTAAAAATATTACCTGAAACAGCAAGTTCTTTCCGATCTATTGACACAGTTGTCAATCAGGATGAAGCTGTAGAGTTTTCATCTGAGTTTCTAAACTTTGTCCAGCCACCTGGAATGCCACTGCACAACCTAATCCTCCAACTAGGAGCTAAGTCATGCTGCTGAGAAACCTGGACCTTCCACGATTGTGCAATGAAACAAGGTTAGTCATGAAAAGCATGAAGCCTCATGTTATCGAGGTCCTGACTATGGTCATCACAGGGAAATGCAAAACTGAAATTGTGTTCATTCCAAGAATCCCGCTGATTCCATCAGACACAGATTTGCCATTTCAGTTCAAGAGACTGCAATTTCCTCTTAAGTTCAGTTTCGCTATGTCAATCAACAAGTCTTAGGACAATCTCTTTAAGGTTGTTGGACTTGATATAAAGTCTCCTTGACTTTCTCATGGCCAGCTATATGTTGGTTGCTCACGCGTTGACATTCCACATAATCCTTAGATCTACTTTAACCAAAAAGGTTTCACTAAGAACATTATTTATTTGGAAGCTTTGCATTAACTAATTCCACCTTTTGTATGGGTTTGTGTTTAACTTAAGTTTTTTGATTTGTTCAACAGAATAAATACTTTTAATTAAAAACTGTTCTTGACAAGTTTTTTTCAGTTATATTAGTTTTCACTGTTTAGTTTTTAGTTCACAGCTTTTCTTTTTTTTTATTAAAGCACAAGCAACGCCGGGTATTAAGGGTAGTTTTATATATAAAAATTATCTCAGTAGGACTTAGCATTGTCTAGATTTTGAAGTTCGAAATTAAAATTTTTTTTGAAAAACCGGGACTTCAGATCGAACCCCGATACTATGATAAGGTAAGCTGAGAAACTTGGATGCTATACGACGATAACGCAAATAAAATCACTGGAAATCAATTTTCACACAGAAGATTTTACTGGAAAGAGCGATTCAGTTTCTGTTTTCGTCATAAGAAGTGTACTTTCAATGTCGCCCACACAATAAGATTTAGTTATAACAAAAATAAGGAGCGCAACGCTATCCGGGATTCAGTAGATTTTTCTTTTGGGGTTCCACCTAATTAAATAATTAAGCATACTTGGAACGTAAGTAATAATTAAAACTGGATTTAATTCTCCAAACATAAGCTAAAGATATTAATGAAAAAAAAGGAAAAATTCCGCGATCTGGATTCGAACAAGGGACTACGAGTGTCGCGGCTACATTTTAATAATTCGTAGCTGACTGAATACGTGAAGTCACGAAGTGAACGTGACGAACAGAATGTGTCGATTCGACAGAGTGGCGAAACGATTCTGGGACGAAATGAATGTGACGATTTCAATGTAATTTGCTGAATCTGTCCAGTCAACTGAGTCAATTCGTTCCTGGGGCGTACGGATATAATGACTTGACTAAACGAACGGAAGGAGTTAAATTGGCTTGAGTATCAAAATGCTACTGAGCGAAATGAATGTGACGATTTGAAGTATTGAAAAACGTTTCAGACCAGATGATGTGTGACGAACTGATTTTTAAATTATTTATTTATTTATTTATATGCATTCCAGATGGAATAAAGTATAATTAGGAAAAATAATAAAAAATATAGAAAATTGTTGGGAATACATCAGTTTGTTATAAAATGTTTGTTAAAATTCAGGATAGTATTATTATTATTATTATTATTCAGAGTAGGTTAGTCATGGTCCATTTGTCCGTTGATATAATGTTCCGTGATCATCGAAAATAGGGTAGTTCGGTTGATAGTGGTAAATCTACTCCAGAATTCGCTATTTATTAGGAGCTTTAGCAAAAAGCTACTTATAAAAATGCACGCTTGGACTGTACGTTTATCCGGTCGTCCGACCATCCGCCGTTTGCACGATTACTTGAAACGCATTAACTGTTTCAAATTATGTTTTTAGAAATATGACCATCAAAGTCTTAGCTCGGCTGTATCAACTTTTCAGGCTTTTTCGTGGACCTTTTTCGAATTCACGCGCTATAACAGTGACCGTAAAGAATACCAAAATAATGGCATGTCATAGAACAATTGATTCGTCAAGAATGAATAAACTGCTACTTTCATGGTCATCTTTTAAACATTGTGGCATGGGCACGCGCACGTGAAATCGTTTTGTCGAGGTTCAGTAACTCAATCATTCAATATTTGAGCAATAAAATAGACGTAAATTTGGAAAGAATTAAATGAATTTCCGTTGGTTACTAGACCTTAAATTCTCGATTTTATTATTACTTCTATGTCTCAGCTAAAGCTCCTTGGAATATTTACAAGATTTTATTCTCGTTTCATTTTGGAATTTTTTTACTATTTATTAGAAGAAACGGCAGAATAATGCTATCATATTTTAATTGTTATTATTTTGTTTCAGAAAAGTATATACATTTCAATTATTCAATTATATATAATTATTATAGATATAAAAAGCAAGAAAATAAAAAACTTTTTATTTTATCTTTGCAACAATGTCTAACAATTGAAATTGGGAATTTAATTAGACGCGCCCAGTTTTTCTCGTACTTTCAATGACTAAATTCAGAAAGAAGAAGCATCATTTCCAATGAAATTAGAAAATATCATCAATGTCTTCCTGGGTTGTTAAATTTTTTATCATAATTATTAATACAAATCTGCATTAAAACTTATTTAACTATTATCAGCATAGAGACTGTAATAAAATTTAATTATTAGTAAGGATGTATTAATTTTCGTGAACTCTGTTGATTTTTAAACCCTATTCAAAGTGAACGCACGAATCTTATTTTTAACAGCATCGCGAAAGGTTTCGGCCAAAGAACGTAAATCAGGAAGAAGTGACCGTGGCGTCGGAACCTTTGATCTTAATGTAACGCCTGCAAGACGATCAGACTTGTGGCGCCATCGCACGCCTAGTAGTTGTCATTAAAATATATTACATTGCAATGAAAGCAAAATGTAACAATAAAAATTTATTCTCAGAATATTTATTGGAATTAAAAAGCAAATTTTGGAATTTATTTTTATCTAAGCTGTAGTAAAAATGCAGCATATTTTCCAGGCGACAAAAAAAAAATTATTATATTAAATCTTTCGCGAGAAAATTTACATCAATTTGGCTTTTTTACACAAATATTTTTTCTTAACCAAAGATATAGTTCAGGCATATAAATGACAAGTAAATTTAAAATACGGTATACATTTGATTCTCAATTTTCGAATAAAGATATTTATTTTATTTATTTTTTTGCTTTGGAGTAGTTTTTTTTTTTTTTTTTGTCCGGATAATACAAAAAAATGAAGAAATTCATTCTTAAAACGTTACACAACTTGAGATTTTTATTGTAAAAAGAAAAAAAAATGGTAGAAAAAAAATGGTAGCAAAAATATATTTTGGATTTATGCTGTGTTTTGATTTAAATAATCTTCAGGACATTGAAAAAAATAGAAGTCGGTTTCAACTTGAGAATTTTTTTTCCCGATAACAATAACTAAAAAAAAGGGGGTTCTATTCTTATAAGTACATCATTATAAGAATGGTAAGTATATGAAATATTGACATATGAACGATTAGAAGAGTATGAAAAGAAATATAAATTGATATGAGCGTGACGTATGATAATATGTAGCAGTTGAAATAAAAGCCAATAATAATAATAATAATAATAAATAATAATATTTATTAGAAAATGGGTCTTTGAAGGATTTTTTCACGCCCGACCTCCGATATCAATCAGATAGATTTTACGTTCTTTGGTGAAAAGGAAGTTCATCTTAGGCACCATTAGAACAAATAAAAATATTACAAATTTAAACTTCCTTTTGGTAATTCATTATTTCTTTGAATATAATAAATAAATGTATTATATTCAAATAAAAAAATATATATTTTTATAATTTAATTTCATCTATGTGTATTAACTTTTTCTATTAAGTTTTTATGAAATTTAAAAAATAACAATCATAAATTGTTAAAAAAATTATCATTTATTATTATAATAAATTAATACAATATTACGTAAAAGTATATGCACAGTTTATCCTAAGCAAATATGCATTAATTATTTTATTTCAAATATTTTATGATGAAGTTATCCAGTGAACAAAATAAAAATTAAAAAGCACAATAAAATGATTTTTTAATACATATTTTATTTTTCCCAGGTTAAACGAGAATTTTTACAATAAGAGGTTGACTATCAAACAATTTAAATACGATTTTATCACATTTTTAAAAAATTTGTTTAATTCTAAAAAAATTATCAAAATATAACTTTTTATCATTGAGAATGCTTGGAGGAATTTAATGATACGTACTAGCCGTTAGAGTCCGCCACTGATTTATGACGTGAACATGACGTCACACGCGTTACATGTTTTCCCCCGAACGGTCACTTCTTCCTGATTTACGTTCTTTGGTTTCGGCTTCGACGAGATGTTGACAAACGCCATTAGATGGTAGCACGTTAAAATCCCCCTAGTTTGACTCAGAGACGACTTATTGATTGTCTCTGGTTTGACTATGCGTGATGATGGGACTAGCTTTAACATGGAAGAGACTCACTCTCCCTTATGAGCTCTTGGTTATACGGATATTCGAGTTACGTACCAAGTTTTTGGAACCAATCAGTATACGTATAACGAGGTATAGGTGTACATAAGACACACTGCCGTTATGCCGTACGTTCCCTAAAGCTTCAGAATCCAGTATAAAGTTCATGCTTCATAATGTTTATTGGGCTAATTTGGCATACCATTCACAATGAATAATACAAAGAATTATTTTCCTCACAACACAACTACTTTTGCGAATTCATATGAGTTTTAAGTTGAACAATTCACTACACCATACCAGAAACTAATTTTTAGCTTACAAAATTGGAATTTAAATAAAAAAAAAATGACCCCAGGCGCTTTCGATGTACCATCATGTTAGAAAATTAATTTTGCCTTTTAAATTGTAATACACTACTGTTTATAAAAATCGCAACACCCTGATGGAATAGCCCAATCTGCATTAAATTTGGAGCATTTGCATATCATGGGTCAGAAAAGAAACCATTAGATTTTCAGATCAATACAATGCGTTTTATTGTCACATTAGTATCGGGTGAAACCACCGTGGGATGCAATTACAGCCTCTAAACGTCGTGGCATTGAGTCAAACAAGCTCTGAATAAGGGCCTGGGGAATGTCCTGCCATGCTCTGTCTACACGGGTATACAGTTCATCCACAGTTGCTGCTGCAGGAGTCTGACGAGCCAATCGATGAGCAACCCTGTCCCACACATGTTCGATTGGAACATGTCTGGTGAACCAGCAGGCCAGGGGAACAAGGGCGTCTGATGTGCTTGGAAAAAGGCGAGGACATTTCTGGCCACATGCGGTCGGGCATTGTCCTGTTGGAATACAGCGCCTGGAAGGTTCTGCAGGAAGGGGATGACCTCGGGTTGCACAACTTCCCTGATGTACCGGTCACTGTTCAGATTGCCATGGATTCTGATCAGACGGGAACGGCCATGGTAACTGATTGCACCCCACACCATCACCCCTGGCGTTTGTCCTGAATGACGCTGCAGGATGCATTCTGGAAGGTCGCGCTCGCCACGATGTCTTCTGACTCGTATCCTGCCGTCATGGTGCTGCAAGTTAAACCTTGACTCATCCGAAAACACAACTTGTTGCCATTCAGCTTGCCACTGTTGGTGTTGATGGGCCCATTGCAACCTGAGGCGCCGGTGGTTTTGAGTCAAAGGAATCCGCAACAATGGTACTCGTGCCATCAATCCTCTGGAAATCAAACGGCGTCGTACAGTGCTAGCAGACATTGTCCTGCTTACTGTAGCACCCCACTGTTGTGCTAACACTGTGGAAGTGGCTGTACGATCTGCTACACACATGCGCTAGAGGTGTCTGTCGTCGTGCTGGGTCTTCCTGAGCCTGGTCTTCGGTGTGCCCTGTTCTCTTCGCTCCACTGCCTCCATGCACGCATAATTGTCGTTGCATTACGTCCTACACGAGCAGCAATGTCACGATACGACCATCCCGCTTCACGCAGACCAATTATGCGTCCTCTTTCAAAGTCTGTCAGCTGTTGATATGGTACCCTTCGTCGTCGTCGAGGCATGGTGTTCTTTCAAGCAATTACTCTGAAAATCTAATCATTTATACTCTGACCCATTATATGCAAATAGTGCAAATTGCATATGGATTAGACCATTCCATCAGGGTGTTGCGATTTTTATAAACAGTAGTGTACTTTCATAAAATTTGTATTAAATTAATTTTTACATATATCAAGCTTTTTGGAAAACATCAACAGCATATGGAAATTCATAAAATAAACGCCCACCTTTTATCTTTGGCTTTGGTAGGATTTTTTTTTAATTTGATCAAAATGAACATAGGAGATATCGGTGTCAATAGTTTTAAATAATATTCGCTCGTTAAGTTAAGCTCATCACTTTAACTTTGCCATCTTCTTCAATGTCACTTTAAGCTACGATAACATTTATACGAGGGGCGATTGATAAATAAGGTCTCCATGGCTGTAACTTTTTTATTTGTTAACCGATTTTCAAAATTCTTTTTGTATCTTATACTCACATTTGTCCTCTATGTAATGCACTATTCACTTTTCGACATAGTCCCCATCCCTTTCCACGCCAACGCGTGACTAGTTGGGTGAACCCGTCGGAGAGGAATTCCGGAGTTGTTGTCGACACCAGGATTGAATGGCAGCTTTGGACCCTCTTCTGGAGTACGATAACGTCCGCCCGCACACGAGAGGCGTTGCAGCGCCTACAGTTCAAAGATGAAAAATTGCAGTTCAAAAATGAAAGACTTTGCACATTGCGACTTTCACCACTTCCTAAAGAAGAAAGAGCCCCTTAAGGGACATGAGTTGGTTCTGACGGCGAGGTACACGCTGCCATTCAATCCTGGGGGTCTAGGCTGAACTCATCGACAAGCTGTCGATCTCGACAAAATCTAACCGTTGATAAGTGGCATATTACACATTTATACACAAGTTTGCACACGTATGGCTAGATACACACATTTACACATTTATCCATGTTACATACATAAACAGATACCTGTAGACACACTATATTGTTATTTTCACAGTTCAAGTTTCGTAGCACAAGAGAGTACTTCATGTATATAAATATTTTTAAACAAGTTTTTGTTAATATTTTTAGAAAATGCGCATTCTTGAGCTATGTGTATTTAGCCTGCAGGCCGGAAACGAAGGAAAAAAGATTTTAATAAGAAATCTGTTGCTAAATTTCTGAAATAACGATCGCCAAGTGCATAGTCGACTGCTCTTGAATTGTAGACAAGAATAAGGCAGTTGTCGATGGTCAAAGTCTACACTAGAAAATCGACGGTGTAGACTCTGTAGACACTGTAGACAAGTCGTGTTCATGCTAGCTCGAATCGACAAATGCGTCATTAACCACGTGACCATCGACACTTGTCGACTGTCGACTGCTTGTTGATGAGCTCAGCCTAGACCCCCTGGTGTCGACAACAACTCCGGAATTCCTCTCCGACAGGTTCACCCAACTGGTCACGCGTTGGCGCAATGCGTGGAAAGGGATGGGGACTATGTCGAAAAGTGAATAGTGCATTACATAGAGGACAAATGTGAGTTTTATAAGATACAAAAAGAATTTTGAAAATCGGTTAACAAGTAAAAAAGTTACAGCCATGGAGACTTTATTTATCAATCGCCCCTCGTATGTTAATTTTCTAGCACCACCAGCTGTAAGCATGTATGTGCCGGCTTTTACACTTTTAGCACTCTCTTCCTTAATTGCCTGTTCGTCATCATCAGATACACCACTGAACTCACCTGACGAAGCAGAGAAATAAATATCTAAACCTTTAAGTTTTTTTATTTCTTGTTATTCTGCTTGTTGTATTAAGATTTTGTTTCGCTAGGCAAGCATACACTTTCTTCTCAAGATTCTCATTTTTCATGCAAAAACATGATATGTCCCAGAGTATGTAACAGAGTGGACAATGTAACATTTTGAATAACAATTATTATCAATAATTATTTTCTTCGAAATCTCAGGTAGACAGTGACCTTCCTCTTGCTTTGAAGATCAAGTCTGCAAAAGTTCATCAAGATCACTATACTCTGTTTATCGCCAACCGACCTCACAGTTTACGCGAGGCAATAAGGTAATCTGTGGGGCCGGTTGGCGATAATTAGAGTTTAAGATCGGAATAGAACTGTAGATTGTATAAGAAACAAACAAACTTACAAACATTATTCTTTATAGTCTATATTAGAGACAAAAAATTAGAGACACCCTCTAATAACCAGTTGGTCCACCGCAACTGATCACAACCGATATTCTTCTTGGCATGGACTGAAGAAGCAGCTGATACCGCTGATGAGAAATGTTGGCCCATGCTGACGTAATGGCAGCTCGAAGTTGGGTCAAATTAAATGGTGGCGCTTCCAAGCTTTGAAGTGATATTTCGACTTCTTCACACAATGCTCAATAGCAATGAGGTCAGTGGACTAGGCTGGCCATGGAAGCAGACTAAACCTGACTGATGTTCCTCAAACCAATTTGTGACCGATCGAGCACGGTGCATTGTCCTGCTGAAAGCGGCCATCTCCAGAAAGGAACATCATAGCCATAAACGAGTGCACGTGATCGGTAACGATGTTGAGGTAAACTGTGCTGTTCAGAGATGTGTCCACAGTTATCAAGGGACCCAGCATACTCCAAGAAAACATTCCCCGCATCATAATTCCATCGCCACTAGCCTGAAGAGTTGTCATTTGGCAGGAGGGGTCCATGAACTTGTTCTATTTGCGCCATAATCTGATCCTGGCATCTGAATGATGGAGCAAGAAACGAGATTCATCGGACCAGGCTACTTTTTTCGTTCTATGATAGCAAAGGCCGTCTTGTTGTGCATTGGGATATGCATTGTAATGCACCTGCTTTGAACTCACCTGTAATTTGTCGTGCTGCGGACTATGCGTGATACTCGCCTTTCACCTATCTCATTCACCAGCCCTTTTCGACCAGAATAGAGTCCTTATCGCTTGAAGTTTTTATTCCTCAACTGCCACTCCCTAAACACCCGAGATACCGTTGGGCTAGAAAATCCTAAGAAAGTCGTCCTTTCAGAGATGCTGGCACCAACTCTCCTTGCACCGACGATCATCCCTCTTTCAAACTCACTTAAATCTTTCGTCTTATCCATTTTGACATTAACTTCCGTGATAACTACGTCATCCGAAGCTGATCCACGGCCGTCTATATCTATCAGGCCTGACAACTGAAGATTGATGACGTCATGCTAGAGGTCGGTTGCCTTGGGAACCCCCTTCTCAACGGAAATATTTTAATGAGGCTGTGGCATAATCATGTAAGCTGTGGCAGGAACTTGGGTACCTGGGTAGAAAGGTAAGCCTTTGTGTACGTCACTCTACGCCATTATCGGACTGGTTTACTAAGGGTGCTTCTAAAAACTCTCGAGCGCTCATTTTCAATCACGTGATCGTTTACCCCTGATCGCGCCCGCTCTATTCACCCGCTTATGAAATTTTTTGACAGCGCTAAGGGCAACGAGATAACAGCCCGATCAGTAAATAAGATGTAACCGCCACAGAAACTCGTTACGCTTTCAAACTTTCTGTTTTAAGCGTATTTATTTATTTTTATTGTCCATTATTATAATCTGATGGAGATTTATTAGATTTCCATGCATTTATTCTTTTATGACAATAAATACGAGAGTGCACGTACGATAAAACGAAACTTTAAAGAAAATTCGAAACCTAAGAGAAAAATTAAAAAATTAAAATATATAAAATGGTCTTCGCTTTTATCTTCAGCTCCTTCGCCCCTACCGTGTATCTTGGCCTGTTCTGTGCCTTCAGACTCATTACAAAACTATAAACCGCATTGGAAACGGACTTCGAGGTGGGATATGCTTTCATTGTCGGCCATTATTGCGAAAGTTATGAAAACGAAAGTAGTGAAAGTGAGCGAGGCAACGCGAAGTGATCACGATGGAAATAAGATCACTTTGATCCTGAGCGTTCCCAACACGACGATGAGATCGGGAAGTTTTTAGAGGCGCCAGTGACGAGCGCTCTGTCATTTTTAGATGCAGTGCTCGCGTTGATCATGAACGTTTACGCTCGATCGCGACTGGAGAGTGTTTTTAGAAGCAGCCTAACTGGACCAAAAAATGGCTGAAAGGTGCACCAAGAGGCATCTAGTGGCAGAAACTAACTATTTTTGGTTTGGGCGGAATATTAAAATTCCCCGGCTATTTTGGGTAGCATCTCGTATGCTCAGTGGATAAAAAGTACCGGGTGGGCAAGAAATAACGTGAGGTGTTCAGAGCTCGCTAGCGGGAATTCTATTAGGCCAAATGGAGTCCATTTTGGTGTATATACTCAGTGGAACATGCAGTTTCGATTTGTGCAAAAAAAAAAAAAGTACCAAAAGTCGCCATAGGGGGCGCTTATTTCAAGAAAACAATGAATACATTTGCATAAGCGCGTTCCGTGTTGAGCAATCATGACAATAAAAGGCCAGGCTGAGGATTTCCCATCATTCACGAACGAATGGCCTGACGATGACGCTTACTCTGCCTGACCGGGCGTTATTAGTCAAGTTGTTTTATCAGAAGAGGGACAATGCAAGTGCTGCCCTTCGTGAATTCCGGCGATTGAAAACGTTACAGATGTCAGGTGCAGCAGATCTTGCGAGAACGTTTTTCAGACAACAGAATAATTAGTCGTGCATTTCCCATGGTATGGCCACCTAACTCTCCTGATCTCAACCCTTGTGATTTTTGGTTATGGGGATATTTGAAAAGCCTTGTGTATCAAGCACGTGTTCCTGACCTCTCAACCTTAAAGGATCAAATAACGTTACATATCAGACTAATTAATGCAGATATGCTGCGAGCTGCCGTAGAAAATGTCGTGTACCGCATGCCGCTATTGGAACAGCACACTGATGGTCATATTGAAACACATTGTTTATTGTTGTTACTAAAGTTGGTTTGTACGGTATTTGTTCATTTCACAATTAGGTATTCATTGTTTTCTTGAAATAAGCGCCCCCTATGGCGACTTTTGGTACTATTTTTTTTTTTTTTTTTGCAGAAATCGAAACTGCATGTTCCACTAAGTATATACACCAAAATGTACTGCATTTGGCCTAATAGAATTCCCGCTAGCGAGCTCTGAACACCTCACGTTATTTCTTGCCCACCCGGTATATATCTTCACAAGAGTATTAAATGTTCAATCTCTTCTAACTTGTTTATTTCCTAAGCACTAGAATTACAGCGTCCTAAAACGGACTGATGGTTTTTAAAACGGAAAAGCAGGCAAACTGTCGCGCTTAATGAAGTTACTCTTGCAAGAGGTTAAAGGATGCCCCATCCCTTGTGTATTTGGGAAAAAAAACTCAGAGTTTCATGCCTGTTTTGTTTTTTGTCTTTCACTCCATTGGAGGAGATGGTCTTCAGGACAGCCGTCGCTGCCTCTTGAACCTCAGGTGCGCTCTTGAGACGGCATCCTTCGAGTTCGTTTTTCAGACGGGAGAACAGGTAAAAGTCGCAAGGGGGCAGATCAGGCCAGTAAGGAAGTTGTGGAAGGGTTGACGTTCCCATTCTGGCCAGTGCAGCCTGCACCGTGAAAGACCGATGTGCGGGGGCATTGTCATGTTGCAGTAACCAACCTTTGCTTTTCCAGAGCTCTCCTTGTTCACTATCATTCCTGCCAGTCAAGTACGAACTCGTAGAGGCAGACTAGAGGAATGTTTTGCATGGAAGCATTGGAATGGGAACGAGATGAATCGTGAACTGTGTTGGTAGACTTCACCATATCAAGTTTGTACTTTAATGACAGATGTTTAAATGCATAAACCATTTGTTTCTTTAAATTTCCAGAATTGTCACGCAGTTATGCTACAGAACGTGGCATCGAAGGCATCCGTCATAGTTTTAGCACAATCTATTGATAAAACCCCAGAGGGAATTATGAATAACCCTGTATTTATCTGTAGATACAAGGTGAGACAATTAATAAACGAGACTGGAGCAATTTAACAAATATAAAACGTATTTCTGGCAAAACTGTTTATTATATTTCAAAGTAGTCACCTTCTGAGGCTACACGCTTATTGCAGCGTTCATACAAGTTTTAGAAACATGCTTTAAAATCCTCCGTCTTAACCCTTCCAAGTTCCGCTGTACTGTTCTTTTTCATGTCCTTTCACACTTGTTTTCACCTTTGGAAAGAGGAAAAAGCCTAGTGGAGTTGAAGCTCCCCAATTCCGTTACTCGCTAAAAACTCCCTGATAAGCACTGCTGTGTGCGGTCTGGCATTATCATTGCAGTAAGAACCAACTCCCTTTTGCATGAAATTGTGAGCGTACTCAATGGATTCTCTTAATCAGATGCTGCAAAATATCCCTGCAGTACTCCTGGTTGACTGTTTGTCCAGGCGGAACAAACTCTTTATGGATAAGGCCAGTGCCGTTAAAGAAAGTCTTGGCTTTTCAAACCGGATTTCTGTTTTCGCTATTTCAAACGTTGGGGACCTCCATTCCATGCGCTATCGTTTTGTTTTGGGGTCATATTGATAGTACTAGGATTCGTCCCCTGTCACAATTGAATCCAGAAAGTTCAGGTTGGCATCTGAGGCCACGATGAATTCCGTATTGCAAGCATCCACTCATCTGTTTTCCTTTTTGCTCATCTGTTAAGAAATGTGACAGAAACGGAGCACAGAGATATTGCATCATCACCATCCACTTGTTTTATCAACTTGTACACTGAACGACCAATTTAGCGTGTTGCACTTCCTTTAGCGGCGAGAACTGTCTGAATACATGCTGGATTCCTATTGTGGAGGAATAGCAGCCCAGGCTGACATCACAGCGTCCCGTAATTTGTGAGGGAAGGCGTCGGATGGTTCTCTCCACTTCATCCCATAAATGCTCGATAGGGTTGAGAACGGGCGACCTAGCTGGCCACTGAAGCATGTGAAAGTCCGTGTCATGTTCCTCGAACCAGTCCAAGACCATTCGAGCACGGTGACAGGGAGCATTGTCCTGCTGAAACTTCCGTCACCACCAGGGAACACAGTCATCATGAACGGGTGCACCTGATCGGCAACAATGTTCAGGTAGTGTGTCGCATTCAGGGATGTGTTTACGAATATTAGAGGAGCCAGTGTACCCCAAGAGAAGACAGGCCCAGACCAGCACTCCTCCTCCACCAGCCTGTACGGTTGTCTGCGTCCGCATGATTAAGTAGGAACCGCGATTCGTCGACCAGGCGACCTTCTTCCACTCATCCAGTGGCGATGCCTGTGTGCCCATAGCATGCACACTTTCCTGTTTTGCGGTGACAGCGACGGTACCCGTACTGGCCGCCTGTTGTTAAACCCAGCTCGGTGCAAGTTGCGCCGCACCGCGTGCTCCGAAATGGGTTGGGGATGCTCCCTCATTGAACTGCGCTGCAATTTCTTGGGCTGTTGCTATGGACGACTCGTGCCAGTCGCCGTTGGCCTCGAGTTGTTGTTTTTTTTGAGGTTGTTTTTGGCATTACTGCCATTCACGGAATACCCTCGACACTGTTGCACGGGAAAACCCGAGGAGGTTCGCGGTTTGCGAAATGCTCAACTGCGCCCGTCGAGCTCCAACGATCATGCCTCGTTCAAAGTCGGTCAAATCCTTGGATTTACCCATATTCAGTCCACTTCCGCTGCTGACTGCAACTTGTGATCCAATGCATCCCTTTTATACACCGCTTCGGCCTGTTCCATTGTTTGAGTGTCACTGGGAGGCGGATCCATTTTCCGTAAGAGGCGTCTCTAATAAATTGGTCGTTCAGTGTAAGTTTCCGTAAGCGGTTTTTCCAAGTTTAAAACTGAACTTAATGTCTGCTGCTTTTTTGTTCCATGTTTAACTTTGGTACGTCAACTAATGATTGCGTGCAGTTGAAGCACGGGCGCGCGCAACTTTGTTGTTGCGACTTATATACAAGGCAACAAGGATATTTTATACATCGAAAACACGCATCGTCATGGTCGCACCTGCTTGAACACGTTCAAAATAGCGTCAGTCCCGTTTATTAATTATCGCACCTTCCATTGATGGTTATCGTCCAAAATGTGAAATCTTCAGTGTTAATCGTTTCTGCATGATTGCTAAAGGAAAAGAAAACCATTTCATTAAGAGCTTAATATCATTTTATTAAAAACTTGGAAATATCGCTATCAAACAATTGGCACGTTTAAATCCCGGAGAAATGTACATTAACTCATTCCAAAGTAACGATGAGGAACAAAGGGCATTTTTGTAATAACGGCTGGATATTTTTTACTGCGGATCTGTAGTTGAACTTGTGTATCGACCTGTAGGGAGAGAAAAGGAAAATTTCATGATACACTGTGTTATCATAAATAAACGGATATTGGACTTCTTTTTGCTCTTCTCATTAAACAGTAACTCAACCAATTCAGATAACATAATTTTTGTGCATATTCGAAGTGCAAAGTGCTAAATTATGCTTAGCTAATCATGCTAAAACATGTTTAGATCCCTCGACAAGGCCTAACAAGGGATCGGCAAGATCGAGTTAGAAAAAGCCTAGCCTCGTTCATATGTGACTATTACATGTCAAGTGTTTGCAGAAATGAGGATTGACCCGACGGAAAAGTGGTTTATTAGTGCATTCGGCCGCCACCAGGGGGAAAAGTGGCGCTGCAAGATCATGCACATCATTACATCCCCGAAACGAAGCGACAGGGTATGGTGTGAAACACACCGAGTCTCCCCTCCAGAAAAATTCAAGACAACACCTTCTGCAGGGAAGGCAATGGTTACTTACTTTCCGGGACAGTCAGAGTGTTCTTGCCGATTTTCTGGCCAAAGGAGAAATGGTGAACGCTACTGCTTATTATGCCACATTGGCTTTGCTATGAGCTGCTCTGTGCCGAAAGCGTCCACAGAAGGCTATGGATGAGGTCTTCATTCTGCATGACAATGCGCGTCCCCATATTGCTGCATCAGCGTCACAGAAACTGCAGTCCTGGAAGTGGGAAGTCCTATGCCATCCAGCCTACAGGCCAGGTTTGGCGCCCTCGTAAGAGTTAATAAATAGTTTACCGTATCACTCTACCTGATCATCGTCTTCCTTTATTTATACATCATAATTGTTTGTGTCAGTGAGACCAAGTCATGTTTGATCCACGGTAGAAAGAAACAAGATGTATGCAATTTGATTCTCAATTATGAACAGTTTCGCGCATGACGTCATGTGGATTGCAAAATGTGCGCGTCATTGCCATCCTAACCAATTAGAAACAACATTTAGCATTTAAATACTTAATAATTATTAGGGTAAGTCTTGTATTTAGCAGAAAATGATAATTAAAATTAAATGATGGTGCAATCCACATGACGTCACGACATGCGCATGAATCAACCTTGCACACACCTTGTTTTCTTCCACCATGGTTTGATCCTGCCGTTGCTAACAGCTTTCAGCTATCTATTTTTTCTCCAAAATCACTTTAAGAAAAATTCAAACAAAACTCTACTTAACTTTGAAAAAGGTAATGATACATAGCCCATTGCAACGTTGTCTTTTCTTGTTGGTGATGGACATCCACTGGTAATTTCACCAATTTCTTCATCATCCATGCTGTATATTTTTGTATGAGCTATAATTTGCAAATAATAATCCTCTTTTATCACAAAGTAATGAGATACTTTTTAACCATTTTTAAGAATAGGCCATTAATTTACACAAGGGACTATCAAAACTTTCCCGGAATTGTAGTCTGGCCAGTGACTGGATACAGTATGCACATCGTGGGCTTAATCCCTTTCAAAGTACTTCCCTTGGGCACACACACACTTACTCCAATGAGACTGCCACTCCAGGAATGCCTTTGCGAAATCTTCCTTTGGAATGTACACTGAGTTAGCAAAACTCATGGGATAGTTACTTAATATCTGGTCGGGCCACCTCTGGCCCTGTGGAGTGCAGCAATACGGCGTGGTAGTGAGTCTGCAAGTCCCTGCTACACTTCTGGAGGCAGTTGACACCAGATAGTCTGCGTTGCTGCCCGTTCGTGGGCGGATGATCCAGTGCCCGGAGCCTGACTTCAACAGCATCCCAGATATGCTCGATGGGATTCATGTCAGGGCTCCGGGCTGGCTAGCTCAGTCGTTGGACCTCTCCTGCATGCTCCTCGAACCATTCGCGGACGACATTGGAGCGATGTG
>JAHWFO010059099.1:16023-35431 GCA_023313115.1 Rhysida immarginata
GGGAATTTCGAACCTTGCAGTCACAAGGTGTGTGAAGAGAAGAGCTGATTCGATAGTTTTCCGAACGATTCGGACTGCTTAAATTCCCCGCCGACAGCAGCGCCCATTTCCATAGCATAGACTAAGGTAGTCCGAAGCTGATAGAAGTGGTCCGATGGCTCCGCAAGGAGGGCATACGCCGCCGGCCACACGTATATAAGTCCGAAACCTGTCTCACACATTCGAAACTTGCGAACTCGTCCTGGTCCGTCGTATATTAATAGAATAATAAAAGAAATTTAAAAAATGTGGAAGATAATCTTTCTACATTCGAGTAGCTAGGAATATAGTAAAATATCTAAAATATACAAGGAGGGAACAATCAAATTTCAAACTTTCAAAAAATAGGGCTAACTCCCATCTACCAGAGCGTTTGTATACATAGCCAAATCCAGATGCGATTTGCATGACTAATATTGATACGAAGGTTTTGTTTAAAGAGATTTTATAATTTCCTAATTAATCGACAGAAACCCACTGCTACGGTGAAATGAAATGTTAAAATATTGTCGGAAAATACAACGGAAGTCGTGGGAATTTCGAACCTTGAAGTCGCAAGGTTTGTGAAGAGAAGAGTTTATTCGATAGTTTTAGGAACAATTCGGCCTGCTTAAATTATCCGGCGATAGCAACGCCCACTTTCATAGCATAGAAGGAGGTAGTCCGAAGCTGATAGAAGTAGTCCGGCGCCTCCGCAAAGAGCGCATACGCCGCTGGCCACACATTTATAAGTCCGAAACCTATCTCCCGCTTTCGAAACTTGCGAACTCGTCCTGGTCTGTCGTACATTAATAGAAAAATAACAGCAATTTAAAAAGTGTAGAAGAGAATCTTAATACATTCGAGAAGCTAGGAGTATAGCAAAATATCTTAAATATACCAGGAGGGAATAATCCAATTTCAAACTTTCAAAAAAAAAGCTAACTCGCACCTACCAACGCGTTTGTATACATAGCCAAATCCAGATGCGATTTGCATGACTAATATTGATACGAAGGTTATTGTTCAAAGAGATTTTATAATTTCTTAATGAATCGACTGATACCCAATGCTACGGTCAAATGATATGTAAAAATATTGTCGAAATACAGCGGAAGACGTGGAATTTCGAACTTTGGAGTCGCAAGGTTTGTGAAGAGAAGAGTTGATTCGATAGTTTTCAGAACGATTCGGCCTGCTTAAATTATCCGGCGATAGCAGCGCCCACATACCTAGCGTAGTAGAAGGTAGTCCGAAGCTGATAGAAGTGGTCCGACGCCTCCGTAAGGAGCGCATTCGCCGCCGGTGACACATATATAAGTCCGAAACCTGTCTCCCGCTTTCGAAACTTGCGAACTTGTCCTGGTCTGTCGTACATTAATAGAAAAATAACAGCAATTTAAAAAGTGTAGAAGAGAATCTTAATACATTCGAGAAGCTAGGAATATAGCAAAATATCTTAAATATACCAGAAGGGAATAACCCAATTTCAAACTTTCAAAAAATAAAGCTAACTCGCACAAACCAGTGCGTTTCTATACATAGCCAAATCCAGATGCGATTTGCATGACTAATATTGATACGAAGTTATTGTTCAAAGAGATTTTATATTTTCTTAATGAATCGACTGATACCCAATGCTATGGTCAAATGATATGTAAAAATATTGTCGCAAAATACAGCGGAAGACGTGGGAATTTCGAACCTTGGAGTCGCAAGGTTTGTGAAGAGAAGAGTTGATTCGATAGTTTTCAGAACGATTCGGCCTGCTTAAATTATCCGGCGATAGCAGCGCCCACATACCTAGCGTAGTAGAAGGTAGTCCGAAGCTGATAGAAGTGGTCCGACGCCTCCGTAAGGAGCGCATTTGCCGCCGGTGACACATATATAAGTCCGAAACCTGTCTCCCGCTTTCGAAACTTGCGAACTTGTCCTGGTCTGTCGTACATTAATAGAAAAATAACAGCAATTTAAAAAGTGTAGAAGAGAATCTTAATACATTCGAGAAGCTAGGAATATAGGAAAATATCTTCAATATACCAGGAGGGAACAATCCAATTTCAAACTTTCAAAAAATAAAGCTAACTCGCACATACCAGCGCGTTTGTATACATAACCAAATCCAGATGCGATTTGCATGACTAATATTGATAAGAAGGTTTTGTTTAAAGAGAATTTATAATTTCCTAATGAATCGACTGAAACCCAATGATACGGTCATATGATATGTAAAAATATTGTCGGAAAATACAGGTGAAGACGAGGGAATTTCGAACCTCGGTGTCGCAAAGTGTGAGAAGAGAAGAGTTGATTCGATAGCTTTAGGAACGATTCCGTCTACCTAAATTAACCGGCGATAGCAGCGCCTACTTTCATAGCATAGTACAAAGTAGTCCGAAGCTGATACAAGTGGTCCGACGCCTCTTTAAGGAACTCATTCGCCGCCGGCGACACTAATATAAGTCCGAAACTTGTCTCACAGATTCGAAACTAGCGAACTCGTCCTGGTCCGTCGTATATTAACAGAATAATAAAAGAAATTTAAAAAGTGTAGAAAAGAATCTTTCTACATACAAAAAGCTATGAATATAGTAAAATATCTTAAATATACCAGGAGGGAATAATCTAATTTCAAACTTTCAAAAAAAAAGCTAACTCGCACATACCAGCGCGTTTGTATACATAACCAAATCCAGACGCGATTTGCATGACTAATATTGAAAAGAAGGTTTTGTTTAAAGAGATTTTATATTTTCTTAATGAATGGACTGAAACCCAATGCTAGGGTTAAATGATATGTAAAAATATTGTCGGAAAATACAGCGGAAGACTTGGGAATTTCGAACCTTGGAGTCGAAAGGTGTGTGAAGAAAAGAGTTGATTCGATAGTTTTAGGAACAATTCGTCCTGCTTAAATTATCCGGCGATAGCAGCGCCCACTTTCATAGCTTAGAAGAAGGTATTCCGAAGCTGACAGAAGTGGTCCGACGCCTCCGCAAGGAGCGCATACGCCGCCGGCCACACTTATATAAGTCCAACACCTGTCTCACACATTCCAAACTTGCGAACTCGTTCTGGTCCGTCATATATTAATAGAATAATAAAAACAATTTAAAAAGTGTAGAAGAGAATCTTTCTACATTCGAGAAACTAGGAATATAGGAAATATCTTAAATATACCAGGAGGGAATAATCTAATTTCAAACTTTCAAAAAAAAAGCTAACTCGCACCTACCAGCGCGTGTGTATACATAGCCAAATCCAGATGCGACTTGCAAGACAAATATTGGTACAAAAGTTATTGTTCTAAGAGATTTTCTAATTTCCTTATGAATTGATTGAAACCCAATGCTAGGGTTAAATTATATGTAAAAATATTGTCGGAAAATACAGGTGAAGAGTGGGAATTTCGAACCTCGGTGTCGCAAAGTGTGAGAAGAGAAGAGTTGATTCGATAGCTTTAGGAACGATTCGGTCTACTTAAATTAACCGGCGATAGCAGCGCCTACTTTCATAGCATAGTACAAAGTAGTCCGAAGCTGATACAAGTGGTCCGACGCCTCTGTAAGGAACTCATTCGCCGCCGGCGACACTAATATAAGTCCGAAACTTGTCTCACAGATTCGAAACTAGCGAACTAGTCCGGGTCCGTCGTACATTAACAGAATAATAAATAAAATTTAAAAAGTGTAGAAGAGAATCTTTCTATATACGAGAAGCTAGAAATATAGTAAGATATTTTAATTGAACCAGGAAGGAATAATCCAATTTCAAACTTTAAAAAATAAAGCTAACTCGCACCTACCAGCGCGTTTGTACTGGGCTTTGCAAAAGTTCTGTTACACTCCTGACGACCCTCAAAGAAATGGACACGACGATGTTCACGATGCAGTTAGACATGTTTTTATTGTGCCATCATGTAGAATAACATTGTAATTAGTCATTTAATCAATGTAGCCTCCATCTGCATCAAGAACCCCCTCCAGACGAGGCCGAAAAGCCTTGCAAACTTTACGAATGTAGTCCTTCCTCATTCTGGTCCACACACGGTTGACAGATGTTTTCAGCTCGTCGACGTTGCTGTGACGGACCTTACAGGCCTTCCCCTCGACATGCGCCCAAACGCTGTAGTCAAGTGGATTGAGGTCTGGCGACTGCGGAGGCCAAAATCCCTTCGACCAGAAGGTCATGTTGGATCCCAACCAGGTTTGCACAGTGTTGGCCGTGTGGGCAGGGGCACTGTCCTGTTGAAAGTTGTAGTCCGCATTTCTTCACCCATGGAAGGACTTTTGTGGCCAGGATGTCTTCGTAATCAGCCGCCGTTAGCCGGTAACCACTTGGGAACCACACGGGTGGCATTTTTTCGCCATTCGACGCCACGATTCCGAGCATCATCACAGAGGCCGGGTGCTTGGTTGTAGACACATAGCGGACCTTGGAGATGTCCGGGCCGAAGCTTACCACGCAGTCGTTTTGCTTGTTGACGACAGGATCGACCGTGAAGGTCTTTTCATCAGAGAAAATGACAATTCGCTCGCCATGACTCATCAAGTCGTTGAGAAGACTGCGACAGCGCTCCCGACGTTGTTCCCGAATCCGATCCGTCAGCAGAGGCCTCACGCTCTGGACACCTTCTTCTTTGACCGCTCTGGACACTGAGGAGACCGAAATTTTCTTTAAGGTCTCTCCCATTCTTGAGCCTGTCCGCAACTCTGACTTTGAGGAGCTTGGCAATCTCGGACTTCGTGTGGCCCGCGCGCAGGAGAGCAGCGATCTCTACTCGTTTCGTTTCCATCGCTTTTGTCGTGGACATTAGGATCACTCAGAGGTTAACAGGTAATTTCCACTATATTATTTGATCCTTTTGTGGAAATGGAATTATCCAAATCATGAGCAGTCCATTTTTTGGGCGATGTAAAGAGTGTAACAGAATTTTGCAAAGTCCGGTATACATAGCCAAATCCAGATGCGATTTGCATGACTAATATTGATAAGAATGTTTTATTTAAAGAGATTTTATAATTTCCTAATGAATCGACTGAAACCCAATGATACGGTCATATGATATGTAAAAATATTGTCGGAAAATACAGCGGAAGACGTGGGAATTTCGAACCTTGGAGTCGCAAGATTTGTGAAGAGAAGAGTTGACTCGAAAGTTTTAGGAACAATTCAGCCTGCTTAAATTATCCGGCGATAGCAGCGCCCACTTTTATAGCATAGAAGAAGGTAGTCCGAAGCTGACAGAAGTGGTCCGACGCCTCCGTAAGGAGCGCATACGCCGCCGGCCACACTTCTAAAAGTCCGAAACCTGTCTCACACATTCGAAACTTGCGAACTTGTCCTGGTCCGTCGTATATTAACAGAATAATAAAAGAAATTTAAAAAGTGTAGAAAAGAATCTTTCTACATATGAGAAGCAATGAATATAGTAAAATATCTTAAATATACTAGGAGGGAATAAGCTAATTTCAAACTTTCAAAAAAAAAAGCTAACTCGCACCTACCAGCGCGTTTGTATATATAGCCAAATCCAGACGCGATTTGCATGACTAATATTGATAAGAAGGTTTTGTTTAAAGAGATTTTATAATTTCCTAATGAATCGACTGAAACCCAATGATACGGTTATATGATATGTAAAAATATTGTCGGAAAATACAGCGGAAGACGTGGGAATTTCGAACCTTGGAGTCGCAAGGTTTGTGAAGAGAAGAGTTGATTCGATAGTTTTAGGAACAATTCGGCCTGCTTAAATTATCCGGCGATAGCAGCGCCCACTTTCATAGCTTAGAAGAAGGTAGTCCGAAGCTGACAGAAGTGGTCCGACACCTCCGCAAGGAGCGCATACGCCGCCGGCCACACTTATATAAGTCCAACACCTGTCTCACACATTCGAAACTTGCGAACTCGTCCTGGTCCGTCATATATTAACAGAATAATAAAAGAAATTTAAAAAGTGTAGTAAAGAATCTTTCTACATACGAGAAGCTAAGAATATAGTAAGATATTTTAATTAAACCAGGAGGGAATAATCCAATTTCAAACTTTAACAAATATAGGTAACTCGCACCTACCAGCGCGATTGTATACATAGCCAAATCCAGATGCGATTTTACGAAGGTTTTGTTTAAAGAGATTTTATAATTTTTTAATGAATCGACTGAAAGCCAATGCTACGGTCAAATGATATGTAAAAATATTGTCGGAAAATTCAGCTGAAGACGTGGGAATTTCGAACCTCGGAATCGCAAGGTGTGTGAAGAGATGAGTTGATTCGATAGTTTTCAGAACGATTCGGCTTGCTTATATTATCCGACGATAGCAGCGCCCACATTCCTAGCATAGTAGAAGGTAGTCCGAAGCTGATAGAAGTGGTCCGACGCCTCCGTAATGAGCGCATTCGCCGCCGGTGACGCATAAGCCCGAAACCTGTCTCACTTGCGAACTCTTTCTTGTCCGTCGTACATTAACAGAATAATAAAAGAAATTTAAAAAGTGTTGAAAATAATCTTTCTACATTCGAGAAGCTAGGAATATAGTAAAATATCTTAAATATACCAGGAGGGAATAATCTAATTTCAAACTTTCAAAAAAAAAAGCTAACTCGCACCTACCGGCGCGTTTGTATACATAGCCAAATCCAGATGCGATTTGCATGACTAATATTGATAAGAAGGTTTTGTTTAAAGAGATTTTATAATTTCCTAATGATTCGACTGAAATCCAATGATGCGGTCATATGATATGTAAAAACATTGTCGGAAAATACAGCGGAAGACGTGGGAATTTCGAGCCTTGGAGTCGCAAAGTGTGTGAAGAGAAGAGTTGATTCGATAGTTTTCAGAACGATTCGGCCTGCTTAAATTATCCGCCGATAGCAGCGCCCACTTTCTTAGCATAGAAGAAGTTAGTCCGAAGCTGATAGAAGTGGTCCGACGCCTCCGCAAAGAACACATATGCCGCCGGCCACACTTATATAAGTCCGAAACCTGTCTCACACATTCGAAACTTTTTTCGACAGTTTTTTTTCCGTTAGCGCCCACCTTTCTCTAGGGCTTTTCGCCCCTGTACAATCAGCTCACGGCCATACCACGTTGAAAACACCCCTCCCCTTCCGTACAGGGATGTTTAGCAAGATGATGGAAATCTTGACGAGGGCGAGATGGAAGTTGTCCGAAACATTCACCTGAGCGATGAACATGTGAAAACATGTTAAGACAAAAAACGTGGTATGACCGTGAAACGGAAAAGGAAGAACTACGCCCCAAGGCCAACGGAAGTTCAGACCCCGGAATACTCCCCTAGCATCCCCAACACCAGAAACCCCTCCCTTTAAGGAAGAGAGGAAAAACTCAACATCACCATCCCCCAACCAAACCGCAACCCAACCCCCTCCCTCCACATACAAAGCACTACCTCAACCCTATCACACACATAACATAAGTCACTGCCTAAAACCGCGGGAGACAACAGACACATAGGTTCCGGGATAAACACAAGGACACACACAACCACGCAGCCACACATCCACCCTAAAAACTTCTGAATGAGTCCATTCCTCCACCCCGACCCCCCACGAAACATCCCCAAAAAAAAACCAACTAGAGTCCCAACGAGAATATAGAGATAATATCACCCGAAACCAGAAAAAGTATTCCCACAAACCACAACCTAAGATGTACTTCCCACTCACCCAACAACGTACCGACAAGGAGCCAAACACAAAAAGTTAGACCCCAAAAGGAAATCTCAGAATCAAACCAGATTTTTTTTTTTTTTAATATATATAAAAATATATATCAACAAAGACCCCACCCCCAATTAAGGAAAGAAACATGTCCTCAACACAAGACCAAAAGCAAGAGTAACCACTCAAGCCTCACTAAAACCGTACCCCCACACACATAACACCCCTAACGTGGAAATTAAATCCCCCAAAACCCTACACCGAAGACTGAGCCCTTACAACTGTAACTTTTTTTTTTTTTTTTTTTTTTTATAAATATATATATACACCATACATCTCCTATCAAGATAGCATCACCAAGAGTGGAGTCTACTCTTCCACCCTCTCAGGGTAATGTATAATAACTCCAGACCACTGATATCAGACTTCCTAAATTAACGACTTCAATCCACCGTTACAGTTCTATAAACATATTTATGTCATGAGATAAGATGGACAAAACCACGGTCCCAAAAGTATGATGACCAGGAGTAAAGCCCACAAACGCCCATAAACCAAACGTTTAGACCTATCATCTAGGTAAACTAGAAGGAAAAGTAAACAAAAAGTCCCGGTTATGATTCAGTGGCATTGCCAAAGTACCGGAATACATGTATTTTTTCCGGAAGGCCTTAAAATTAAGGCGACCAAATTCAACACGTAAGTAGAAACTCAGTAAACAAGAAATTCTGTTCCACAAAGCCTCCTGTATGTATCTAACCCCCCTTTGTCTACTGAAACGTGCCGAATTCAAGATAAATTTTATAGTATTGATTACAAAACAGTAAGCATATTCATACGGTGCCTGAACTGGCAGGGGATCAAGAAACCTTATTGATTTAAAATCTATAATAGGGGGGCACCGGAAAACCTTGGCCACTCCCTCCCAAATCCCCTTAACAACTGGGCAATCAAAAAAAAGTGCTGAAAAGTCTCTTCAACTCCACAATGAAGACAGGCTGAGCTTCCGCGAACCCGCCATTTGTACAGAATCAGGTTCGTAAAGATGACTCCATGGGCTAATTTCCAGGATGTGTCAAAAATGGCTGCACCCAAGAACCCCATCTCAACCCTTTTCCAAATCACCTCCCAATTTAGATTTGGCAAATCCAGAACCACCTTGGAAAGGGCCGCCGGATTAAAGAGTCCATATAGGTCTGCGAACCATGGTTGGACCAGCCCCATACCTTTAACCCTGCTCTTACCCTCGGTAATGACATTTCTTTCCTCGACAAGCTCCTCCAGATATTCGATGTTATGGGCAAAAATGTTGCTTGCCCATGCAGGAAACAAGTCCCTGAAAGAATATCCGTAATGGTAAATAAAATAAGATATCCATAAAGGAGCCACTTCCCTCTCAAAGCCTCCATACAGATGGCGTAAGAGAGCCGCCCTTACAACCGAGGCCACCGAGGGAACGCTAAGACCTCCAGCTTCAACCGAGGCGTAGGTAACTAAGCGGGCGATTGGCTCATGCTTATGGCCAAACCCCCAAATGAAAAGCTTTGTTAAACTGACGACTATTTCCTTTGGTGAAAGAAAGACCATCGACGTGAAGATCAACACAGGAACGATGTACACCTTCAAAATCCTGGCCCTAACCTGCAAAGACAATCTAGATACTGCCCTCCTAGACAAAATCTTCTTGATTTTATCTTCCACTACTGTCCAGGCAATCTCTGCCATGGAGAGGTCAAAAGACATTGGAACACCTGTGACCGTTATCCGATTTCCGGACCAATCGATCGGGAAAGCACTTAGGTCACTCTGCAACCATAGGCCCAGAAAAATTCCCTTCGATTTCCCATAATTCAAGGTACTACCCGTACATTGCGCAAAATCATGGAAAATCGAATAACATGGTCCCAATGAGGAGGAAGATGTAATAATCAGGACCAGATCATCTGCATAGGCCAGGATTTTAATCTCCACCGGATCATTCGGTATCCTATACCCTCGAATAAGGGGGGACTCACTCACCGCCCTGATGATTACCTCAATATAGCAAGCATATAATAGCGAGGAAGCAGGACAGCCCTGCCGAACCCCTCGACACAGCCTAACAGGTTGGGATAAATGCCCATTAGCCAGGATACGAGACGTGGCGACCTCATAAACCTGTTCCAGCCACCCTATGAAAATCCAAGGCAAGCCAAAACGTCGCAACACAGCCCATAGAAGCGGTCTATGAACCATGTCGAAAGCCTTACGCTGACCAAGACTCAACAACGCCACAGGGCGCTGATTCGCTTTGGCCTCCAAAACGATGTATTTGCGCAGGAAGGGGCCATCCTGGACAAACTTGCCCGGAACGCCGCATGACTGCTCTCTGCCCAAAACAAAAGGAAGCACACTCTGTAACCTTGACTTAAGGACCGACATAAGGAGCTTATAGTCACAGTTACAAAGAGAAATCGGCCTGAAATCCTCGAAAGATGCTGGAACAGGTTTTTTCTTAATCAAAACCGTGACGGCAACAGAAAAGGTCAATGGAAAGGAACCTTGACATAACAATGAGTTAAGAACATCGAGCAGAGGTTGGCCTAGAATGTCCCTAAAGCAACTGTAAAACTCATACGATAAGCCATCTGGCCCCAGAGACTTATCGTTCCTGGCCCTATGGAGCGCCTCAGCAAACTCCGGTAACGAAATCGGATCCACCATCGTGGTGAAATGCGACCTGTCAGCTCTCGGGATATTCTGAAGCCAAGAATCAAACCTGACCCCACCCGAGGGATCTGAGCCGAACAGACCAAAAAGACGGGCATAGAAATCATGAGCACGCTCCACAAGGTCAGCCTGTGAGACAGAACAGCCATCTCCTGCAAAGGAGATGAAAGAATCATTGACTTCTTCCTCTGAAAGATGAAAAAGTACCTCTGATGGTAACTGCACCTCATGGATCATATCCATCGTCTTAGAATGTCGGAAAAAATCTGCAGCCTGTCTCAACCTATAGGCCATCAGTTGCTTCTTGACTTCCTCGATGTACAGGAGGAAGAAGACCCGCGGCTTAGAAGCGTACAGAACCCTTAAGGTGGTTTCTAGGGTATACCCACACAATCGTTTCCGAGCAGCCTTGCGGAAAGACCACCTACGGAAAAACCGCCTAGCCTGATCTTTGAAACGAAACCACCAGTAGATGTTAAAAGGACCCTGAAGAAATGAACGTTCCCACATAGCCACGAAATCGTGGCATACGATGGGATCCTTAAGCAACGATGTATTAATTTTCCAACAGCCTCTTCCTCTACCCCCGGAGGAATCTATCTGTAGCCTCCAAACTAACGCTACATGATCTGAGAAACCAGATGGAATAGTCTGGATCCCCAAAATCCTCCGCTTGAAGGAGTGTGGACACAGAACCATATCCAAACGGCTACTTGCTCGAGAAGAATGGAACGTGAACCCCGGAACATACGGGTAAACCACCCTCCAAACATCTAAGAGATTAAATCTCGACATAAAATCACGAAGGAGAAAACCCATTCGAAAGTCGTTGCTATCAACATCACCCAAAGAGACATTGAAATCCCCGGCCAACACAACCCCACGGGAAGTCCCCATATGAGAACACAAGAGGGCGAAAAAATCTCGTTCTTCCTTTTGTTCACAGGGGGCATAAACCGAAAAAAGACGCCACTCCACATCCCTACACCAAATGTCTAACCATGTGATTCGCCCATCATTGTCGACATACGATCTATCTATCTTGATAGAAGCATTTAATACCAGGATAGCTACCCCACGTCCTGCATTGTTAAATGGGCTATCAAAAAATCTAGCTAACGGAAAAAAGGAAAGAAAAGAAAGCAGGACGGACTTGTCCTGAGCATGCAGCTCCTGCAAGAAAACAACATCACATGGGTGTTGTTGCAAAAAGGAAGCCACCATCTTCTGGCGCTTGACCGAACAAAGGGAGTTGACGTTTAGTGAAATAAAATCTATACAACTAGAGAGAGTGGGGATTGACAGGACCATGACCTAGAAACATCTCTTGCCAACAAGGCCAGAGCACTTAATAAGGAAAAACCCACAATGGGTGCCTTTCCAAACTTGGTACCTCTGACCCCAACAGGACCTAAGAAACACATCAACGACCGCCCACATGGCTGACACAAGAATGGTAAAAAGTACCCCATTACTGGGTACACGACAGAAGACGCCCTAAACTGAAATAGACCCACTCTTACTCAGGCAATCGAGCTCTCCACACTTAAGAGCTTTTTAAAAGTAGCCCTATCATGAACATGTAGCCGTGACAAATCCCATCTGCTTGCCTCTTCGAAAGGAACTTCCCCCCAACTCAACTTTTCACCTGAGGACAAACAAACCAAAGCCATATCAAACGATGCCACACTGGGCGCCTTCGAACGAGATAATGAACGGGTCCGAGGGGGAGGGGGGATAGATTGGGATTTACAGACCAAACTAGAGGTGGAAGGGGTAGTCACAACCCCACAAACCAATGACGGAAGGTCCGGCATGGCCGTCCCTAACTGGGCCCCACGGGCGCCTAACCCTACAACTGGTTTCGTCGGTACGGATGAAGGGATCTCTTTAAGGGAGACATCTAAACGCTCCTTTGCAACCTCCACTCCATTATCAGGGCTCCCGTTCTCCAGTTCGTCAGAGGCCAGGTCACCTGGATCTTTCTCTATTGCAGGAAACAGTATAGGGAAATCATCATCGTTCCCGGATGCAAAGACCTCCGAGACCACTCCCACTGGAACAGTGGAGGGCACCGTAGCAGCCACCACCCGCCGTTTGAGAGGTTCCCTATCGTCAGACGATGTCTCGTCCTCCCTAATCCATGGCCTCTTAAGATGGCCATCTACCTCCCCAACGACCTCCATATTTTCCTCACTGGTAGATTCCGCCTCCTCCCAACTATGCTCTTCCACCCCATGCGTATCCACACCCCCACTAGGGTCATCTCCGTCGTCCCTATTTTTACCATCAGCAGGAGCGCGATAAACGACCGCCATCACATTAAGGTCTGGTTCCGACAACTTCGCCGTTTCGACCGTCATGGAACAGTTAGCGGACTCATGCCTGAAACGCCTACACTGGTCGGATCGCTCGCAAGCCGCAATCAGGTGGTCCCTCGATCCACACCGGAAACACTTCCGGACCATCCCGGGGTAATAGAGGAAACCCCTATACCCCCACACAACTATAAAATCCGGAACAGCCTTTTTAGCTTGGATTTTAACTCTATAAACAGCTGTGTTGACCCTTGGTACGTCATCGAAGGGCACGTTCGCGCATTGTAATACATTTCCTATCTTCTGCATCTCCCCCTCAACCAGCGCCAGAGGAGTAGAAGGAGCTAAGCCCCTTACAAACACCCCTCCGTGGGCACTACCTTGACGTGGTGGAGGGGCTTGAGTGCCTCAGTGACGCTAAGGGCTATGCTGGATCGGGTCACCCATGCCAGACAGGCCTTAGCAGAGAGGCCAGACTAAAAGTGTCCGGTCGGTTGTGGACCCTCCCAAAGGGACCGGTGCTCGCAATGCAGGCATGTTTTTGACATGGCCTCCATTGCGACCAGTACGTCCACCTGCGTGTTTGCCGTGCGCAGCGACCCTACTTCTGGGGAAACGGTGATCCTGGTGGTTGAGTGAAGGCTTTCTAGAACAACACACCACTTTGGCCTCTGCTTCTCGGAAGGATGGGTGGTCTGGATGAGCCCGTCCAGATCAATCGGCTGGTCGTCGCTCTTTGGAGCTTCGGCCATAGGGTTAGGCGCTGCCTATATCCTCCTTGTATCCCTGGTGCCAATGTGCATCCCCTTGTTGGGCTCGCTGGTGGGTGGGGAGCGAGGGAGATGAATATTTATCCTACTTAATATGGGTAAACAAGATAAGCAAATTAACCAGAGACAAAAGAACGATCGTGAAGAGAGATCGAGTCGAAGACCGCCAAAGAATCCGAAGTTTTTGGAGATGAAATTGGCAAGTGGGGAGTCGTTTAAATCCATCTCCCCATTTCTAATTTCAAAAGAACTCAAACGCCTCGTTGGGGACACGAAACATGTAAAAAGACTGTTTAATGGCCATTTATTGATCGAGGTTGTTAAGGATAAACAAGCTACCACCCTTTTATCCTTAAAAAAGTTTGCTGGGAAAGCCATTTCGGTTTCTCCCCACGCAACCTTAAATTACAAAAAAGGTGTTTTCACGTGCCAGGACCTGGAAGGAATGGGGGACGAGGAAATCATTGCCGAATTGGATGATCAATCTGTTGTTGACATTCGCCGGATCGCTCCAAGGAGGAATGGTGTTCCTCATCCTACGCATTCCTTCATTGTTACCTTTGAGGGATCAGTTTTGCCTGATACCATCTATATCGGCTATATCCACTGTCCGAGACCCTTTATCCCCAACCCGTTGCGATGCTTCCAATGTCAGAAGTACGGCCACACGAGAACAAACTGTCATTTTAATGCAGTTTGTTGCAAGTGCGGCCTGCCCGGACATGAGATGGAAGATTGTTCAAACGAGTTCCGGTGTTGTAATTGTAAGGAAGCCCATTCTGCCCTTTCAAGAGACTGTCCTATTTGGCGGAAGGAAAAGAAAATCCAAGAGGTTCGCGTCCTTGGGGGTTTGTCTTTTCCAGAAGCACGTAGGCAGGTCGAACAGAATGAAGTCCGAAATTACGCTTCTGCAGTTAAGAGTCGTCCTTCTGTTATGACAGTTGGTACTATGACAGATATACGTATTGCGGATTTTTGTTGTGGAACTTCCACCCCCACAGAACCATCTGCTAACGTTAGTCGGACTTCGAATCCCATCATACAACCAGGAACTCCTCCAAAAACTTCGGAGAGAGAAGATGGGAAGAAGTGCTCGTCAGAGGCGTCACCTTCCTCTGACCCCTCCAAAAAACGTGTAGTAGAGACTACACCAAATTCTCCAGTTTTGGGGGGAGGGCCAGACTTCCCTTTAAACGTACAGATATCTCCTATCGAGGAGATGGAGTTATCTCGGGAGTTTAATCCTACATCTTAAAACCTTCATCATGGCACTATTACAATGGAACCTTAATGGATTCTTTTGTCGCTTAGAAGACCTAAAGCTCTTGGTCAAAGGGTTCTCCTTCTCCTTATTGGCTTTGCAAGAAATGTTCCTCTTGCCAACCCAGTCTTCTACCCTAAAAGGGTTTAATTTTATTAGGAAGGATTATACTTCGGGAAATAAAGCCTGTGGTGGTGTTGCCATCTTAGTTCAAAGATCCTTGCCTTTTACTACCATTAATTTAACATCGAATCTCCAGGCGGTAGCAGTTAGAGTGTTATTCAAAGACCTCTCACCCCTGTTTGTTCACTGTATCTACCTCCGGATCAATATACGGATGAAACATCTTTGTCATCTCTACTGTGTGAACTTCCAAACCCCTATCTAGTTCTGGGTGATTTTAACGCCCATAACCCCATTTGGGGGTCTATAAAGCTCTCTGAAAGAGGATATATGATAGAGAAAGTTTTGAATGCTTTTAACATCAATTTGTTAAACGATGGCTCTTCAACATTCCTCCACTCAGCCAACAGCTCTGCGTCATGCATCGATCTATCTATATCCTCTTCATCTTTCACACCTAATTTAGCCTGGAGCGTATTCTCAGATTTACATGGTAGTGATCATTTCCCGATCAGTATTACCCTGAGTTCTTCTACTTTTTCCAACACTCTACCACGTTGGAAATTGGATAAAGCAGACTGGCAGGTCTTCCAATCCCATCTACAGTTTGAGAATAAAACACCCTTTCCGTCTGTAGATGAGGCTGTAGAGGATTTCACTACCCACATCCTCCATGCGGCAGAACAATCCGTTCCAAAATGTCGATCCTCTTCGACGAAAATACCAGTGCCATGGTGGAATGAAGAATGTGCGATAGCGGTTCGAGAACGTAAGAGAGCTCTCCGCATTTTCTCCGTAGAACCAACTCTTGAGAATCTTATCACTTATAAACAGAAAAGGCCCAGTTGTAAACTAATCATTTCCAATAATAAAAAACTCTGTTGGAGAGATTATATCTCCTCCATTAATAAAAACACTCCTCTTCAAACAGTATGGAACATGATTAGGAAAATAAATAGGAAAAGACTCCCGGATAAACTCCCTTCTCTCATTGAAAATGGTCATACATACTTTGACCCAAAGGAGGTAGCTAATATCCTCGGAAGGACATTTGCTGAGGTTTCACAGATAAAACATTACTCAGCCTCCTTTCAAAGACAAAAACGTATCGAAGAATCGCATGCTATAAATTTCAAATCCCGAAACCTCGAAAAATATTATCTCCCGTTTATATTACGGGAACTGCATTATGGCCTTCGTTGCTCCAGTGATTCTGCGCCAGGCCCAGATGGAATCTTATATGCTTTCTTTAAGCATCTACCGAGGGAAGCTTATGCTCACCTTCTCTCGTTGTTTAACTCCGTTTGGTCATTAGGAGAGATCCCAACTTTGTGGAGAGAAGCAATTGTTGTTGCTATTCCAAAACCAAATAAAGACCACTCTTGTCCTTCAAACTATCGACCAATAGCATAACTAGCTGCATGTGCAAAGTCCTGGAAAGGATGGTCTCTGTCCGACTTATGTGGTATCTGGAAAAAAACCACCTGTTGTCCAGATTTCAGTGCGGTTTCCGCAAATCCCGCTCAACTGTTGATCACCTTCTTCGGTTGGAGCATGAGATTCATTTTGCACAGAGATATAAACAACATGTTGTAGGGGTGTTCTTCGATCTGGAAAAAACCTATGATACAACTTGGAGGCATGGAATAGCAATACTTTTGCGGAAGTATGGCCTTATAGGACACCTTCCCTCTTTCCTGTGTAATTTCATGGCGAACAGAACATTCCGAGTTCGCGTTGGGTCAACGAGCTCAGACCCTTTTACGCAGGATAATGGTGTCCCACAGGGAAGTGTGCTGAGTACATTTCTTTTCCTCATTGCTATGAATGAGGCTTGTTCACAACTTCCATCCACTGTGAACTATTCCCTGTACGTTGACGATATTGCCATCTACTGTCGAGGGTCCTCAATGTTCTTTATTGAGCGTCAACTGCAACTGGCCGTCAACAAGCTTGTAACCTGGAGCAACGAAGTAGGATTTAAATTTTCACCCCAAAAAACAAGGGCCGTTCACTTTTGTTTTTTGAGAGGTCTCCATCCAGACCCAGACCTTACACTTTATGGATCGGTGGACTCGCAGTGGTGGACTCGCATAAATTCTTGGGTCTGACATTTGATAGAAAATTATCATGGCTCCCACATATTCGTAATTTAAAAGCGAGATGCTTACAAGCCATGAATGTTTTGCGCTCTATTTCCGCTACCAAATGGGGTGCGGATAGGAAGATGCTTCTTTTTTTATACGGCACTCTAGTTAGATCTAAATTGGACTACGGAAGTATTGTGTATGCATCTGCTTCAAAAAGTACTTTGAAGCTGTTAGACCCCGTCCACAATCTAGGCATAAGAATTGCTATAGGAGCGTTCCGAACAAGTCCGGTAGAGAGCCTTTATGTAGATGCTTCTGAACCCCCGTTATGGTTAAGAAGAGCCAAACTCCTCCTGAAATATGCTCTTGGCATATATGGTGAAAGTCAGCACCCAGCTTTTGCCTGTCTATTTGGTAAACCTAGAATCCCTCCCCATTACTCTTATAGAAGCATCAACAAGTGGTTCCAGAATCTTCTGGAGAGCCTAAACCTCTCATTTCCAGCCATGCATAGCCGAGAGGTCAGAGATGTCCCTCAGTGGATTCTTCCCCAACCAGATGTAAATTACAACCTATTCGGTGGGAAAAAATCAAATTTTTTGGAAGCCGAAATTAACGCACTTTTTAAGGTTTTTTTAGAAACCCTTCCTGACGGCTTCCACATATATACAGATGGGTCTAAATCAGAGGACGGGGTTGGCTGTGCATTCCTTATAGATAATACTATATTCTCCTATCATTTGCCAAACGAGTTTTCCATCTTCTCAGCGGAATTGGTTTGAAATTCCAACATCTGGATATTCTCTGATTCTCTGAGCGCTTTGCAATCGTTGGAATCTTTCAATTCTGAAAATCCTTTTGTCAAAAGAATCCAGGAATACCTCCATTTTTTGGATTCCCAACGTACCAGAATTCATTTTGTCTGGATCCCTAGTCATATGGGTATCCAGCAAAATGAACGGGTCGATAAGGCGGCAAAACACGCTATTACTCAGGTACCGATCTCGGAATTACTGTCAATCCCCGAGCATTTACACCCGGTGATTTCCAAGAAACTCAAATCTTCTTGGCAGGAGTCTTGGCCTCTTAATCCAGCTAATAAACTTTTTGAAGTCAAGCGTTCCATCACACCGTGGTCATTACCTTGTCTAACAAATAGGCGGGAAGATGTTGTTCTTACTCGGCTTAGGATTGGCCACAGCCGTCTTACTCACATCCATTTATTAAAAAAGAACCAGCTCCATTGTGTTCTTGTGGAGCAATGCTAACTATCAAGCATATTTTAATCCAGTGCCCTTTACACACTAAGCCACGACGCTCATTAGGGCTGAATCATTCCTTAGATTTTTTGTTCGGTAACAATCCCATAATTTTTAAAAAAGTGTTTCTTTTTTTAAAAATTATTCATGTTTTTAAATTCATATAATCATGTTTTTATTGCTTTTGCATTATATATATTTGATCATTAAGTATAGGTTTCATTTAGTGCCATTTACACACTAATCATATTCATCAGTTTTTATTAGGGGACATCTCATAAGAAAATAGAGTTTAATTATCTATTTTATAGTCAGTTAGTGCCCTTTACACCTAAATATTTCTTATTACGGGAGAACCCTGGAGGAAAATGTCAGTTTTTTAAATTTATTAGGGTTTTTAAAATCTCATAGTCATAATTTTTATTGTTTTTCCATCTTTGTCATTCACGTTTTTATGTGGTTTTTTTTTCCACCTGATTTTTTAAACTTTTGGCCCATAAAGTGTGGGTTTTTAAACTTTCTGTCGGGCGCAAAATGGCCATAGTAGCCGACGCCCTAAAATTCCAACCAACCAACCAACCCTTACAAACACCGTCATCACACGGCCTTTGACCGGGTCACATCTCATTTTCATCCTGCCGCACATGAAAAACCCACGACGCCACAAAGCCACTGCGTCATCAGCGTGACGCATAACCATCGTATATTTACCGCCCATTGCTGGGCCCATCGCTTCAATCGCGTTCCCATTCTTAAGCACTTCGTAAACGCTCTTAATCAAACTTACAGGACTAACGATGCTCTCAGGATAGCGCATAACAAAATGGGAAAAATCGGGCCCCGACATCGTCGACATCTCGCCGACGAGGCTAAGTTGATTGCCGCTGGCAACCGGGGAGGTAGGCTTAACTTAAGCCTAACCTCCTCAACTAAAAATAAAACTAAAAAAAAGAAAAAAAAAACCTAGCCACCTGCCCACCTTCCCCACACAATCACTGACCACTCACGTAGCTCTATGATTAAGAAATCCACTCAGAATGGCCGAGGAGAGGAAAAAATCACAAATCTCGACGGAGCAAAAACCAGACGCCCGTGCAAGCAACGTTGGGCCTGGCTAGTACATGTACTTCGATGGGAGACCGCGTGGGAATCCCAGGTGCTGTGAGCTTC
>JAHWFO010059099.1:77931-112931 GCA_023313115.1 Rhysida immarginata
TCCGAACACATAGAGGACACGAGTAAATATTGGAAAGCCAAAGTTGGCTTGGCCAGAGTTATAATCGGATTCATTTACGAGACGGCGGGGCAAAAGTTAGAGCCTACTCTTGGCGGACCAACCAACTGGGTCCCCCTATTCGACATACGGTCGGTCGAAGAAGGTCTCAAGCTATTTGAGGAGCAACGAAAAATTTGCCCACAGACTCTTAAGAAATACCTTACCGCTTTCACGGAGTGCTTAGCCGCTCAGCTGCAGAGAAACGAGGGACTGTCCGACCCGAATTTCCGCTTGAAATAGAGCAGCTGTGCGAATGTCTGAAGCTAAGAGCCAGGGCTTCCCTTCACAGGGGGCGGGACCGGATGCAATATCATCTCTATCAGACCATCGGCGGAGACGTGGACGAGGAGCGGGCGAAATACACCCTTACCGCGGCACTGAGGAGCCCGGAAGTGGCTGCCACCGTCAAGAGCCTGCTCTCCAAAGCGCACTTAAGACCTAAAGAGTGCAACTATCTCATCGGATTCTGTGCCGCGTGTGTCTCGCTGGTTCAGGGCAAAAGGCCCGACGTCCTTTGCAATTTAACCCTCCACGAGTACCAAACGGCGAAAACCGTGAGCGGATCAAGAGTCGCGCTCGTCCGCCACCACAAGACCGAAAAGCAGGGAGCCAGTGCTATCGTGATCGAGGGATTACTCGCCGACGTCCTGGAATGGTTCCGCCGTGAAGGAGAAGGACAGAATCCGCCCAGGGAACCGACGGATACCCTTGTGTTCAATTCGGAAGGGAGGCCACTGAAACGTATCGATCGCCAGCTCACCATGTTACAGGCGAAGCACGGGCTACCCGTCGTCGGAGCTCGCGATGCTCAAAGAATTCTGAATTCGCTAAGCGTGATGTCCGGATCGCCGGGCTCGTTCATTCACCGGGTCGGGGCGTGGGCGCTCGCTGGCCCGTCGCGGACCTTTTACTGGCGCTGAGTCTGCTTTGTCTCGACCGCTTGACGGTCGACCAGCCATTGTCCAGTGAGCTTTGCTCAGAACAGAGCTCAACGATGAACACAGCTCGAGCAACCGCGCCACGAAGCTGAAATTTCGAACCAGTCCGAATGACCGGAAACTTGGTGAAACGACGCGGCCTTAACAGGTCCGTGTGTCCGCCGAATATTAAGGCGATCGGCGGTGGTTCGCATTTCGAAGAAGCCTCGACGGTGAACAGAGCTCAAAGATGAACACAACTCGAACAATCGCGCCACGAAGCTGAAATTTCGACCTAGTCCGAATGACCGGAAAATTGGTGAAGCGACGCGGCCTTAACAGGTCCGTGTGTCCACCGAATATGAACGCGATCCGTGGTTTTTAAATTTTCGACGTGAACGTGGCGTGACAACGCACTTCGGAACGACCAGCCGAATTCTTCGGGTTGGAAGTCAATTGATCCGGGCTTTAATGATTGAGTAGGGAACTCTTTGAGGGTCTCCCTATGAAAAAATTTCGAACATCAACAGTCCAAAAAAAAAACATGCTACTTTTGAGAGTGATTTACCGGAGGTTCGAATTTCATGCCACGTTTGGCCACTCTTGTGCGGCCGGTGAGTGGACCCCTTTGCCAGACTTCTAATTGCCTACTTTTGTGTTCAGAACAAGTGTAGACGGTCCAGTGCTATATATATAGGGAGCATCCTTGAGGCGAGTGGAGAGACGAGAGGCCAAAAATAAAACGTATTAACGTAATTATTACAGAAAGGGGCGGAAAATAAGATACAAACCGGCTACTTTGATCTCCAGACCGGCTTGTCTGAGCCAGCTCCCTAATATAGAAGGTCGATACAAGCTAAGACCGACGCTTACTCGATCCTTCACGGGGACTGTCAAATTGCACGGGCGAATGCTAGGATTTACCCGGCTTGAGGTGCCAACGTTGCCAAGAACGTTCGCAGCATCGGAAGGTTTCCCGCCATCGGCAAAAGCGACCGCTCCGGCCGGGTGGGGGAAACAATTTTGCTCGGGTGTTGGTTCGGTGATGGGACGCCCGTTTGACAGGTAACCCGGCTATGGAAAGTCTGGTTTCGCATACTTTGTTGACGGCCCGATCCCTACAGCATAAAGGCTGGATTCCTTGTAGCAATCGTATCGACCGGCGGTTGTCACAGAATCGTTCCCGGGATCACCTGAGACGAAGTGTGGGACGTTAAGGTTAGGCTTCCTTTTATAATAATAATAATAAAAAGAGGCATGTCGATTGACCTACTTAAAGCCCGATGACGGGATTTGAGGTTCGTGCTTCAGCTTTGACGGTAGAACGTCGTTGCGCCCCACCGGTGAAGAATGAATGGATGCTCTTGATTTGGTGACAGATTCGAGTGCGCCTTCCTTCCACAGGAAGCTGCCCGACATCGTACCAGAGAGAAAGAGCAAACGGCTGCCGTAAAGCAAACTCGGTCAGCCGGAACATAGATTTGAAAGGCGCCGACGGATATATCGCCCGTCCGTGGTGCTACTGTGAGCTCTGCGGAGTTTCACGTTATTTTAAAAAAATAAATCGGCCGAGGGTGTCCGCGTCACGTACGCGGCGTTGGACACTGCTTGGCCGGTTGAAGAGTGTTTCGTAAGATACCTGGTTGATCCTGCCAGTAGTCATATGCTTGTCTCAAAGATTAAGCCATGCATGTCTAAGTGCATACTGCATTAAGGTGAAACCGCGAATGGCTCATTAAATCAGTTATGGTTCCTTAGATCGTACCACCCTACTTGGATAACTGTGGTAATTCTAGAGCTAATACATGCCGAAAAGCTCCGACCTTCGGGGATGAGCGCTTTTATTAGAACAAGACCAATACGGATCGGAGACTCGATCCGTTACCGTTTGTTGACTCTGGATAACTTGGAGCCGATCGCACGGTCCTTGCAACCGGCGATGCATCTTTCAAATGTCTGCCTTATCAACTGTCGATGGTAGGTTATACGCCTACGATGGTCGTAACGGGTAACGGGGAATCAGGGTTCGATTCCGGAGAGGGAGCCTGAGAAACAGCTACCACGTCCAAGGAGGGCAGCAGGCACGCAAATTACCCACTCCCGGCACGGGGAGGTAGTGACGAAAAATAACGATACGGGACTCTCTTCCGAGACCCCGTAATTGGAATGAGTACACTTTAAATCCTTTAACGAGGATCTATTCGAGGGCAAGTATGGTGCCAGCAGCCGCGGTAATTCCAGCTCCAATAGTGTATATTAAAGTTGTTGCGGTTAAAAAGCTCGTAGTTGGATCTCGGTGCCGGTCCGACGGTCCGCCAACGCACGGTTTCACTGCCGGCCCCGGAGCTATCCTGCTGGCCGTCCCTCGGTGCTCTTCGTTGAGTGTCTTGGGTGACCGGAACGTTTACTTTGAACAAATTTGAGTGCTCCAAGCAGGCGTGTCCCGCCCGCATAGCCCAGCATGGAATAATGGAATAGGACCTCGGTTCTATTTTGTTGGTTTTGCGGAACCAGAGGTAATGATTAATAGGGACAGACGGGGGCATTCGTACTGCGACGCTAGAGGTGAAATTCTTGGACCGTCGCAAGACGAACTACTGCGAAAGCACTTGCCAAGAATGTTTTCATTAATCAAGAACGAAAGTTAGAGGTTCGAAGGCGATCAGATACCGCTCTAGTTCTAACCATAAACGATGCCGACCAGCGATCCGCCAGGGTTTCCTCGATGCCCCGGCGGGCAGCTTCCGGGAAACCAAAGTGTTTGGGTTCCGGGGGAAGTATGGTTGCAAAGCTGAAACTTAAAGGAATTGACGGAAGGGCACCACCAGGAGTGGAGCCTGCGGCTTAATTTGACTCAACACGGGAAAACTCATCCGGCCCGGACACCGAAAGGATTGACCGATTGAGAGCTCTTTCTTGATTCGGTGGGTGGTGGTGCATGGCCGTTCTTAGTTGGTGGAGCGATTTGTCTGGTTAAATCCGATAACGAACGAGACTCTAGCCTGCTAAATAGACCTCCGATCTCGGGGTGCCGGCGCATCTTAAAACCTTCGGTTTTCTCCTTCGATGGAGCTGGGGGAGGGAGGCGGGGGAACGGGCTTTGCCTGGGTCGGACGATCGCTTCTTAGAGGGACAAGCGGTGATCAGCTGCACGAGATTGAGCAATAACAGGTCTGTGATGCCCTAAGATGTCCGGGGCCGCACGCGCGCTACACTGAAGGAATCAGCGTGTGCTTTACCCCACTCCGGAAGGAGCGGGTAACCCGTTGAACCTCCTTCATGACAGGGATCGGGGCTTGCAATTATTCCCCGTGAACGTGGAATTCCCAGTAAGCGCGAGTCATCAGCGCGCGTTGATTACGTCCCTGCCCTTTGTACACACCGCCCGTCACTACTACCGGTTGAATGATCTACTGAGGTCTTCGGACTGGCGGGATCCGCTGCGGGTCGCGGTGGCCTGCTGGGAAGATGACCGAACTTGACCATTTAGAGGAAGTAAAAGTTGTAACAAGATTTCCGTAGGTGATTCTCAGTTAATATTCCATAATGGAAACTACATATTCATATACCTATTAATGAATATTATATCACCTTCACTTATTCATGAAACCTATTAACATGCAACAAACAAAGAAATAAACCAAACAAATATACAAAACACAAGGCAAGACACCACCAAGCTAAAAATCGGACGTACCAAAAAATATACATTATTTCCATAAAAATCAACAACAAATATTTGTATAAATAAATCTATATAAATATAATAACAACTATATACAATAAAAGTAAATATCTATAATATATACCAACAAACAATGCTTGTAAAATTAACCTATATAAATATCAACAACTATATACAATTAAGATACTCACAAACCACTTAAAAACTTTTCATTAAAAAAAAATTAAAAGATTATTATAAAATTTATAAATAAAGTTTTAAATGATCCTAATAAAAATAAACTATATACTACTACATCCTAGTCAACAGTGCAGAAAGTCAATCAGCTAAAACCAGGTTTTGGAGTAAGACAGATGATGATCAAATGGGGGCAGGGTGCCAAGCATTAATAAACAAACAAAAGCGGTAACAAATTATTTATCCAATGTATTCCAATGATCACATATATATTTCCTAGTAAAGCTCCACACGAGGGACCATTTCTTCATATAATCATCCAACTTATTTAACATAAGGTAACATGATTTGTCATTATTTCTATAAAAGTTCAGTTCTTTTACAAACAATTTCCATACACTGAATTGTTCATTATAAAACCATGCAATAATGGCTTTTTGAATTGAGGATAACGTTATTATTATTATTTCATTTATAAGTTTTCGACACTTTTTTTCAAGTGTAGGGATCCCATATATCACATAGCTTTTCCATTCGTCTCCTTTTCCACCACAGTGATTTATCAGATCTTTTAAATAGTCCCTATTCATTTTTGTTGCAATGCAATCGAAAATAAAGTGGTTTTCATTAGCAATTTCCGCTTCAAACCAACAGTAATTTTTCTCGTGTCTCTTTATCTTGTATAAAAAATCTGGTGTAACACCCCCCATATTCTTAAAACGAAACGCTTTCAATGCGATTTGAGTTAGGAGGGGGTTATTCCAGATTGTAAGAACGTCCCTCAATTCAATATCTTCTCTTAAATTGTCTAGTAATATTTTTTCTATTAAATTATGTTTTTTTATTTCAATTTTCCTATTTTTCACATAAATTACCAGAGAATGCATACATCTTTCTTCACAAGTTCTGACACCTTCATATTTATTTTTAAATATTCCTTTGCATGGTTTTTCAATAGTGAGTACTTTTCCCTGTGTATAGATCTTCCTCACTACTTTGATAAATGGTAGTAGTTTATCAATTTCTTGTCTTTTTAATTTCAGGAAGTAGGGGTTACCTTCCTTGTTTAGAGCGGGGAAGACCTTATCAAAGTACACACTTTTTGTACCGCTTATAGTATTTAGTACAAAATTATATCTAAATACCTTCTTCATTTCAACTAAATTAATTAACCCCAAGCCTCCTTTTTCTAATTTACGATAATAAATTTTCCTTGGCATCCACCTTTTACCCCCATTGACCCATCTAATCATCACCCCCATCATCCTATCAATCCATTTCTCAGGTGGCTCCAGGATTCTCAGAATATAATTTATTTTTGCAATGACTACAGAATTAATTAACACCGTTCTGTCCCTGATACTAAGATGATCATAATAGGGGGTCCATTGTAGAATGAATTTCTTCCAACAGTCATTTAGGATTTTATAATTCTCCATTTCTCTCCTCTCGCCAAGCTGCATTCCCAGGGTTTTCATGCTTTTAGCCACCCCTATACCGTATTTTTTTCTTAAAATCTCGTCCTCTTCCTTGGTGTAATTCAGGATGACGGATTTTGTCTTATTAATTAATGCGTTGGAGGCACTCATATAATCTTTCAATTCAGATATTATTATTTCCAGTTCTTGTTTATTTCTTAAAAAAAAAACCACGTCGTCGGCATAAGCCGAATAAACTGGTAAATCAATGTCTTTTCCTTTCCTGTAGTATCTGATATTATTATTCACATTTCTAAGGAGTGCCTCCAACGTCAAAATATACAGTATAGGGGATAGCGCATCACCCTGTCTTATTCCAGAGCTCATCCGAATAACTCTGGATCTTTGGCTATTTATGCAAATGCAGCATTTTTGATTGTCCAACAATATTTTTATCCATTTAAGTAATGACTGTGGACATTCTAACTTTCTTAATATTTGCAGCAGAAAGCCATGATTGACCCGGTCGAAGGCTTTCGCTTGGTCTAATCCTACAATGAGACCACCATTATTATGCATATGATCATCCATATCTCTCATCATATTCAGATTATCAGTAATCCTTCTGCCAGGAATAAAAGCAGACTGATAATCTGATATGATAGTATCAAAGAAGGATCTATATTTGTCGACCAAAATTTTTGATATTATTTTCATATCATTATTTATTAATGATATTGGTCTATAATCCTTGATGTTATCAGGAAGATCCTTCTTAGGCAACAGAACGATATCTGCCACTAATAGAGTCTGACAATTGGCAGTACTAATAATGCAGTCATAGACCACCTGAAGGATAGGGATGATATTCTCCAGGCAATACACCTCCACCGGCAAACCATCGCTTCCTGGGGCAGCACTCTTATTTAATGATTTTATGGCTTTCTTTATTTCATATCTCGTAAAGGATATGTTACTATCCTCGCCTGCCCCGAATGGGTTCCAGTCTATAATATTCTTTATATATTCTTCGCTAATAGCCGTATCATCCTCATACAAATCTCTATAGAACTGTTCGAACTTATTTATAATTTCGTTCGTATCAGTGTATATATTTTCATTAACAACAATTCTATGAATTTGACTTGGGCTATTATTACTCCTGATAAGGCGCTTCAGGTGGCTCGATGTAAGGGACTGCAAGCCCAATTTTTCCTTATAATATTTCTCGATCAGTGTGTTCTTAACATATTTATTTTTTATTTTATAGCCCCTAATCTCACGGCAGATCAAAATTTTAAAGAATTCCCAGAGCTGGACAGGGTTATCGTTGTATTTTAGATAATCAAAATACTTCAGAAGGTAATTATTAACATAGGCACAGCAATCTCCATCCTGTAATTTCCACACAGGAACACTTGCTGTGCCTAACCTTCCACTTGGTCTCTTATCCAAGTTTATTGACAACCATATTCTTCTGTGATCTCCCCTGTCCAACTCTTCATTAATTCCCACTGCCGCGATGCTACTACCTAGGTCATTGGAGACGTAAAAACGATCCAATCTTGCTTTTGAAGCGTTTCTGACCCAGGTGTAGCGCTTCAGGGGACCGTTTTTCACACGCCATATATCGAGCAAACAGTACCCCCCCACCAAATCACCCAAAGCGCCCACCAGGGATGGTCTCCACTCCTTATTTGGAGACCTATCAATTTCCGGCTCCAGGGTGCAATTCCAGTCTCCCATAAGGATAAACTGGTCATTTACGTTTTTCTGTAAGAATTTATTCAATTCTTTCACGAGCTCATCTGCCTCTTTTGCACCCTGCGGAATTAAAATATTGATTAACCAAGTTTTATTATGTTTGTATAGAAATGAGACGGCAACAGCATAAGCATTATATATTATAGTCTTTTCTTGAATATTTCTCCTATACCCATTCGGGACAAAGAATGCCACCCCATTATAGCAATGTGTGGCCGGCGAATAGTGTATATCATAATCCATTTTGAAAAGGTTAAGCCAATCAGGGGGAGTTCTAGATCTCACTCCAAATTCCTGGATAGCAAAAATTGTTGAGTTATTCTTCATAAGGATGTCCAGGAAGAAGTTCTTACTAAGGTAGCCGTGCAGATTCCTGGCATTCCAAGAATTAATATATAATTTATCCATCATAATATTAATTAAAGAGGGACAAGATCTTTTAATCTTTTTCTAACGTCAGAACTGCTCTATGCAATTTTTCTTGAAACGTCTTGTCCCCCTTACCAGATGATATCATCTGCAAGGCCACCCTAATAAAATCATGCTTATAGTAATTATAATTTGCTATACTTTTAGCTAATTTTCTCCTTCCTATTTTAGCATCCATTATGATAGCAGGGATATCCCTCTGCAACCTTGCATCTAACTCAAAACTTTCCGCTCTATCATTTTTTTCATTAATTTCACTATTATTCTGCACTGTGACTATACTATCATTCTTTTCACCTTTATCTGTCTTTTGTTTCTCCTCTATCTTTTCACTATTAATCTCATTATTTTCTCTATTCTCAGTCATCGTAATTTCACACATTTTCTCTGCCTCCTTTAACTTCTCATCATCATCACAATCCTCATCATCTTCCTGATCCCCTTTATTTTTCTCATTTTCCCCATCTTTAACTAACTCCATGTCCTCTACATTTTCTCTTTCTTGTATTATTTCCTCATTCTCTTTTTCGTTATTCTTCTCATTATCATTTTTCCCCTCTATTTCATTTTCATTCCTTCTCTCTACTTTACGTCTTTTCCTCTTATTTTCTATTAATTCAAAATTATCACCATCTTCCATTTTAACATATATCCCCTCTTTTTCATGTTGTTCCATAACATTTACTTTATCCTTACTATTTTCTTCATCCCCTTTCATTTTCAACTCTAGACAATCTTTTATTAGATGGTCTAGAGCTCCACAATGGTAGCATCTCTTTATTTCTTTTACTATCCTGATTTGATGCCTTTGGTCCAACACTTCAACTAATAAATGATCAGGAATTTGTATATCATGTTTTGGGACAACGAAAATAAATTTCGAGAAAGTGAGGACACCTCTATATCCTCTTAAATACATGGGGAAAATTCTGGACTTAATAATGAAATATTTCGTAAGCTCCACCATGATTTTACTGTATGGGATTGAAGGGATGACTCCTTGTAATATAATTTTAACTGTCGATGGGTTATGCTTCTCCACCTCTACTAATTCCCCCATGACTCTTACTCCATTGTCTATCAGCTTTTGTATTGATTCACTATGAATCATATATACATGGGTATAGAGCCCATCAAGTCTCCCAATAGCTCTTATCGAGTTCTCTCCGCATATCTCTATTATGCCCTTCACATAGTCTTCGACCCTAGAGCCGTCGACTGTTCTGATGACAACCCTGTTATTTTCCAAATTAATGCTGATTTCATCCTCATTGATGTGGGTATTATTAATCAGCTTAGAACTATAGGATGGAGTATTACCATTTTCGGCCTCCATAATCACTTTTTTTGTCCTTCCGTTGTTGCGCAAATATACTTCCTAAATTTCTTTTCCAATTATATATTACTAATTTATATTTTTTTAATAATTTCTTAATATTGTTATTATTATTTTTATTTTATTTTATTTTTTTTTTTATTTATAATAAATTAATCAAGAAAAAAAAAACAAAACAATTAATTCCCTCTAGACAATACGTATTAATTTATTAATACCTCTTATTTAGTTAATTTTATAGAACTACTTGTGTAACAAAGTTACACCAAACAAATTAGGAGACCTCAAATCACCTACTTCCTGCCAAACAGGAAGTAGCGCCGACGGCCTCAGTACAACGACCTCCAGCCAGTTTAACAACCCAATTTTTAATAATTTGTTAATAATATTATGACACAATACTAAATAATTAAATACCCCACCCTACTACCAAATAGGGCAATAAGAACTTCAAATTTAACTATATAACTACATTTTGGGCCCACCAATAAACCTCAACAGTTCACTATATCAAGGTCCAAACATTAAAATTTTAAAGGAGTGACAGAGACCACAATTACCCCCTGAGATCATTTACATTTTGATCTGATAAGGGCCAGAAATGCCTTATACACACCTTTTAATAAAAATTTTTCCTAAAATAATAATAATTCCTAAAAAATTACCAAATCAAGAGGAGCACTCTAATAGGCAGCCATCCTAACCTGCGGAAGGATCATTTTTGTAAGATCAATTTTAAAACTCGCAACGAGTCGCACGTCCGTACTCGAACCCATAAAGCGGGCTAAGAGTTAAAGTGCGTACTGCATTGAAGTTTCCCCCCCCCCCCCACTGAAGACCAGGCAATGAATCCGAACGTTCTGTTGGGAGTCTGGCGGTAGTCATGAGACAAATAGACCGTGTCTGTAGGCTGCGACAGGTCGAGGAAACAGCCAGTTCCTCCAGAAAGCTCTGATTGCTTGGGTGCGATGCTTTCGTCTGTACCGAACAGCTTGCACGGCTGTGTGGGAGAAAGCTCGGGCGTACAAGAAGGCAGAGTGTCTGTTCTTGGGGCGATGGTTGCGCCCTGCCACACGCTCTCTAGTCAAAGAGAGATGGTACGGAAGGAACGGCGATGCCAAGTGGCCAGCCACCGGGACCCGAAAGAGTCCTGGTAAGGCATGGCTGCCGTCGGCCGTTGTTTCTGGGTTGGCAAGGGTTTGCGTGATGGCTTTCGAGCCGGCTGCTTACCTCCCTAGATTTTTTATTTTTATCTTTAAGCGCGGGTACCTACCCCGATGACCGCGTCGTTCTGGCCATCCACGCGAAACTTCGCAACGTCCTGCGAAAGCGTGCAGAGACCACTGCCAGTTTTCCCATAGCGTGAGTGTTCCCGACGCAGGGGTACCATCTCGTTACTTGTCTGTGGGAGAAGGTGGGTAAAGAGCTTTCGCACTTGGATCCTGAAAGCCTCTTCTGCCTTCCCCGCGAGATTATCACGTTTAGTGGGACAGTCACGGGGCTACGCCCTACTGGTCGCTCGAAATAGGCACACCGAAGCAGGTCGCCTCGAAGGGTAAACTGCCTTGGGGTTGCCACCCAGTAGGGAGAGAGGTTTAAAGAGCTTTGGTCGCAGATCTGCACGGCGACAGGGCCGCCCGGCATTTCTTTCTCAAACCTCGGTTAAATATTTTGTCCGCCAACGAAGAGGATTCCCATGGCCGGTTGGAATCCAGCTAGATCGTTCGAGGGTCCATGTCGGCTCGTAGATGCGTGTACGGCAGTGTACTGCTCGTTTAATAGGAAAAAATATATCGAAGGTCCGATGCCTATTTATACTCGCGGGTCTGACACATGAAGCGAGACCCTGCATCTCACTGGAGAACGTTCACGCCTTCTCACGGGGGGACAAACGCCTCCAGCCAGGAAAAAATATATCTAAGGTCCGATGCCTATTTATACTCGCGGGTCTGCCACAGCTTCCCAGGAAGCGAGACCCTGCGTCTCGCCGGAGAACGTCTTAGACGCCTCCAGCTAGAAAAAAGTCGAAAGGCCAATCAAATCAAAGCGTCCGTCCGTTGCACACAAATTCCCACCGTCGAAGGCAACACCAAGTTTGCCTTCGACAGTGGGATTTGTGCGCAACAGACGGACGAGGCGTTCGCACTTTTTTCGCAAAATTATAAGTGAACAAAGCTACAGCATAACTTAGAAAAAAAAATTGTTTTAAGTCCACCTGTGAACAGACCTACAGTGAGTATCGAAATTTTGACTAAGTTGGAGTATCGATTGGCCCAGTAGCTGATGAACAGAGCTCGTACGTGGTCGAGGAGGCAAAAATTTTGACTAAGTTTGCTAGTGAACAGAGCTCGTTAGAGCTCTGATTGCATTGCCAATGCCATAACGCTTCAAAACGCCTCAGTGCCAACAAAATTCGTTCAGATTTCCTGGCAAACGGAGCCCGGTGTCCCCTGTAGATTCCAACAGCCTTTGAATCTTGTGTTTTGAAGCGAGTGACTGAGTTCCAACAAATACAGGTTGAGCAGTGAACACAGCTCGAGCGACACGACGCCAGAGCCGAAATTTCGTCTAAGTCCGAATGACCGGAAACTCGACGAAACGATGCGGCCTTAAGAGTTACCTTTGTCGGCCGAATATGAACGGGATCCGTGGTTTTTGAATTTTCGACGTGAACGGGGCGTGACACCGCACATCTGAACGACCAGCCAAAATTCTCGGGGTGGAAGTCAACCGATCCGAGCTTTAATTATTGAGTAGGCAACTCTTCGAGGTTCTCCCTATGAAAAAATTTCGAACATCAACAGTCCAAAAAAAAACATGCTACTTTTGAGACTGATTTACCAGAGGTTCGAATTTCATGCCCCATTTGGCCACTCTTGTGCAGCCGAGGGTTGAACCCTTTCACGGACTTTTAAATTGCCTAACACTGTTCGGAACAAGTGTAGACGGTCCGGTGCTATATATATAGAGAGGGACGTTGAGAGCAAGTGTGGAGTTGAGGCAATTTTACTAACTAACTGGGATCCGTGTTTCCCCCACAGGGGGAGTTCGAACGACGGACGAGTCGTGTTGGTTACCCCTACTTGAATTTCTCGCCCTTCCTTTTGCGTCCTAGCCCTGATAATCCGATACCGCCCTATGACCCAATGGACATGACCCTACGTTTGAGAGCGTGTCAGCTAGCGGGAATCGCTTTGCCTGGCTGACCGTTTATTTTAACCTGAAAAGCCGATACCGCCCCATGACCCATCGGACATGACCCTACGTTCGAGAGCGTGTCAGCTAGCGGGAATTGCTTTGCCTGCCTGCCCGTTTATTTTACCCTGAAAAGCCGATACCGCCCCATGACCCATCGGACATGACCCTACGTTCGAAAGCGCGTCAGCTAGTGGTAATCAGCCTTCCTGTCCGACCCATTGAATCCTAACCGTTTTCAAGTGCGAGTTGGCGGGGAAGCTTAATGAGCCCCTAGCCCGAGGCCGGGGTAACTTAACACCACTCTAAACCCTGGCCGGTCATCATGCTGGTTCGCCGGACTGTAGCGGGCCGATGACGGTCGGGTTACGATTGGTTACGAGGAGTTGACTTACCATAACTGATACAAACGAAATAGAAAGGTCGTTATTCCTACTTGAGGCCCGCTGCGGGGTGTTCCAATGAAAATCGAGACAGAGAAATAGATTCTAAAGCAAGAAATGGTGTCCTAAACTTCATAAAATGTCTGAAGTAGCGAAAACGAAGCTAAAGTGCCCCATTGAGGGCTGCGAGTGGAGGTCGAGCAATTACGAGCACGCGAACCAGCATCTCGTTCGAGCGCACAAGATCCACTCCCCAGAGCGTCGCAGACAGCTCATTGTTGAACGGAGAAAGGAATTGATGTCTTTGGATCAGAGAGCCTTAGACGATAGTTTGTTAAAACTGCCGGCAAAGCATCCTGAAAAAACGGCTGAAGAGCAGGCGACAACGTCACTGACGTTGAATAAATCTGCAAGTTCCGACCATGAGAGCAGTAGCCTGTCTGAGGACGATGAGAGCGAAAGCTCGGGGTCTGCTGTCCCACGTTTGGCGTCTTCGTTCCATTCCAAAACAGGGCAAAAGTTAGAACCCTCTCTGGGCGGACCAACCAACTGGGTCCCCCTATTCGATATACGCTCGGTCGACGACGGTGTCAAGTTGTTTGAAGAAGAACGCAAAATTCGCCCACAGACCCTTAAGAAATACCTCACTGCTTTCACGGAGTGCCTAGCCGCCCAGCTCCAGAGGAACGAGGGCCTGTCTGACCCGAATTTGCGCTTAAAAATAGAGCAGTTATGCGAATGTTTGAAACTGAGAGGCCGAGCCTCCGTTCACAGGGGCCGAGATAAGATGCAAGAGCGCCTTTATCAGACCATCAGTGGGGAGGTTGACGAGGAGAAAGCGAAACACGCTCTTACTGCGGCACTGAGAAGCCCAGAAATTGGCGGCCACTGTGCGGAACCTGTTGTCGAAAGCTTTCTTAAGACCAAGAGAGCGGAACTATCTAATCGGCTTCTGTGCCGCGTGTGTGACTCTAGTTCAGGGCAAAAGGCCCGACGTTCTTTGCAATTTACCCATACAAGAATACCGGATGGCACAACCGGTGAGCGGGACGAAAGTTGCACTCATCCAGCGTCACAAAACTGAAAAGCAGGGAGCCAGTGCGATCGTGATTGAGGGATTACTCGGTGACGTTCTGGAATGGTTTTACCAGGAAGGAGTGAGACAGAAACCACCCAGGAAACAGACGGAAACTCTTGTGTTCAATTCAGAGGGTCGACCGCTGAAACGAACCGACCAGCTGCAGTTGCTTCAGGTGAAGCACGAGCTACCAATGATCGGACCCCGTGATGCCCGAAGAATTCTGAATTCGCTGAGCGTTATGTCTGGTTCGCCGGGGTCGTTCATTCACCGGTACCTGAATCATTTCCCGTCGACGGCTGCCCAGCATTATCAAGCAGGGAACGCAAGTTTTTATCAAAGTGCATACTGCAAGGTGAACAGTTTTTTGAACATAGCTCCGTCAGAAAGCGTGACTCCTTCTGACGAAGCATCCACCATAAGCGAAGAAAGAGAGGACGAACGAACGGACTCTAATGACAGCGCTTTTTAACCTATTAATTTTGATAGATGAATAAATATATTATATTGTATTGTAAACTAACTAACTAACTTACTTTAAACACACTTGCTAAAATACAGGTGAACAAAGCTAGGAGGAAAATCTCTTTTTAAAAAATTTAAAGGGCTCCGTGTGGCACAGGGCTGGTGGTAGCACCACTCCCCGTGATGTGCGCTTGATGGCATGGGGCTGGTGGTAGCATCCCTCCCCGCGATGTGCGCTTGATGGCACGGGGCTGGTGCTAGCACCCCTTCCCGCGATGTGCGCTTGATGGCACAGGGGTGGTGGTAGCACCCCTTCCCGCGATGTGCGCTTGATGGCACGGGGCTGGTGGTAGCATCCCTTCCCGCGATTTGCACTTGATGGCACGGGGCTGGTGGTAACATCCCTCCCCGCGATGTGTGCTTGATGGCCCGGGGCTATCTGGGACACATGGGGGAACGAACGTGCGTCCCTTAGCACAGTCGTGCGCCCGGAAGCACCTTGGGGCTGTACGGCGCCCCGGGGCTGTCTGGGGCACGGGCCGGACGACGCACGTGGTCTCAAACAGCCGCGTTTGGGTGTGGGCGTGGAACCGCCCGTCGGTGGACGTTTATTGCTGCCAAGGCTCGTCCCTCTCGTCGGCTTGACGGTCGACCAGCCATTGTCCAGTGGTCTTTGTTCAGTGGAAGAAAAAGGCTCGAGCACGAATTTTTTTTCTATGTTCCGATCGACGCGAAACCGGGATAAAAACACGCGGGCTTGTAACGTGTACGTGCCCGCCAAATATCACGTCGATCGCCCGCGGTTCGCATTTTCGAACGGGTCTCAACCGATGAACAGAACTCAAGACGAACACAGCTCGAGCGTCACGCCACGAAATTTTTTCTATCTCCGCATGACCGGAAACTCGGTGAAACGATGCGGCCTTAAGAGGTACGTGTGTCCGCCGAATATGAACGCGATCCCTGGTTTTCGAATTTTTCGAACAAGCATCAACAACGAAGAACAGAGCTCAAAGAGGAACACAGCTCGAGCGTCACGCCACGAGGGAGATCGAAATTATTTCTATCTCCGAACAACCGGAAACTTGGTGAAACGAAGCGGCCGTAAGAGGTACATGTGCCCGCCGAATATGAACGTGATCCGTGGTTTTCGAATTTTTCGAACAACCCTCAACGACGAAGAACAGAGCTCAAAGAGGAACACAGCTCGAGCGTCACGCCATGAAATTTTTTCTATCTCCGCATGACCGGAAACTCAGTGAAACGATGCGGCCTTAAGAGGTACGTGTGTCCGCCGAATATGAACGCGATCCGAGGTTTTCGAGTTTTCGACGTGAGCCGGGTGCCAGACCGCACATCAGAACGACCAGCCGAATTCCTCGGGGTTGAAGTCGAACGACCCGGGCTTTAAATATTGAGTAGGTATCTCTTAGAGGTTCTCCATATGAAAAATTTTCGCACATCAACAGTCCAAAAAAAACATGCTACTTTAGAGAGTGATTTACCGGAGGTTCTAATTTCATGCCGCGTTTGGCCACTCTTATGCGGCCGGGGGCTGAACCCCTTTCCCGGACTTTGAATTGCCTACTTTTCTGTTCAGAACAAATGTAGACGGTCCAGTGCTATCTATAGGGGAACCCCTCACGGATGGCGATTGGAAGAATAAAAGGAGACAAAATTGTCATGCATTGAAAGCGATTGACAGCAAGGGGCGGAAATGAAATTTCTAATTATTTACTAGTCCGCACTTCCCGAAGCAGCTCCCCAAATAGAAAGACGATGTGAGCTGTGACCGATGCTTTTGTCGTTCCTTCACTGGTTTATGTCAAAATTGCATAGGCGAATGCTAGGATTTACCCAGCTATGTTCTTTGAGGCGCCCACTTTGCCAAAAACGTTCGGAATAATGGAGGGTTTTCTGCCGACCAAAGGGGCAGCCGTTTCAGCTCGATCCACTGGGAGTTACGTGTTCCTGAAAATATGGGCCGTAATCGCGACTGGCGGAAATTTAGCAGGCTGTGCGGTCGTTGTTCACCGGCGGGGGGGAGGCGTTCTGCTCGAGCGTTGGTTCGGTGATGGGACGCCCGTGTGACAGGTAACCCGGCTGTAGAAAGTCTGGTTTCGCAGGCTTTGTTGACGGCCTGATCCCCACAGCATTAAGGCTGGCTTCCTTGTAGCAATCGTATCGACCGGCGGTTGCGACAGAATCATTCCCGGGATCACCTAAAACAAACTGTGGGACATTAAGGTTACGCTTCCTTTTATAATAACAAAAAGAGGCATGTCAATGGAGCTACTTAAAGCCCGATGACGGGATTTGAGGTTCGTGCTTCAGCTTTGACGGTAGAACGTCATTGCGCCCCGCTGCAAACGTCGATTCTGACCGGTGGAGAATGGATGCTCTTGATTTGGTGACGGATTCGAGTGAGCCTTCCACAGGAAGCTGCCCGGCATCGTACCAGACAGAAAGAGCAAACGGCTGTCGTAAAGCAAACTCGGTTAGCCGGAACATAGGTTTGAAAGGCGCCGACGGATATATCGCCCGTCCGTGGTGCTACTGTGAGCTCTGTGGAGATTCACGTGATATTATAAAAATAAATCGGCTGAGGGTGCCTGCGTCACGTACTGCGGCGTTGGATACTGCTTGGTCGGTTAAGGAGTGTTTTGTAAGATACCTGGTTGATCCTGCCAGTAGTCATATGCTTGTCTCAAAGATTAAGCCATGCATGTCTAAGTGCATACTGCATTAAGGTGAAACCGCGAATGGCTCAGTAAATCAGTTATGGTTCCTTAGATCGTACCACCCTACTTGGATAACTGTGGTAATTCTACAGCTAATACATGCTGAAAAGCTCCGACCTTCGGGGACGAGCGCTTTTATTGAACAAGACCAATAAGGATCGGAAACGATCCGTAACCGTTTGGTGACTCTGGATAACTTGGAGCCGATTGCAAGGTCCTTGCACCGGCGACGCATCTTTCAAATGTCTGCCTTATCAACTGTCGATGGTAGGTTATGCGCCTACCATGGTCGTAACGGGTAACGGGGAATCAGGGTTCGGTTCCGGAGATTGAGCCTGAGAAATGGCTACCACGTCCAAGGAAGGCAGCAGGCACGCAAATTACCCACTCCCGGCACGGGGAGGTAGTGACAAAAAATAACAATACGGGACTCTTCCTAGGCCCCGTAATTGGAATGAGTACACTTTAAATCCTTTAACGTGGATCTATTGGAGGGCAAGTCTGGTGCCAGCAGCCGCGGTAATTCCAGCTCCAATAGCGTATATAAAAGTTGTTGCAGTTAAAAAGCTCATTGTTGGATCTCGGTGCCGGTCCGGCGGTCCACCTGTGCACGGTTTCACTGCCGGCCCCGGAGCCATCCTGCCGGCTGTCCCTCGGTGCCCTTCGTTAAGTGTCTTGGGTGACCGGAACGTTCACTTTGAACAAATTAGAGTGCTCCAAGCAGGCGTGTACATCGCCCGCATAGCCCAGCATGGAATAATGGAATAGGACCTCGGTTCTATTTTGTTGGTTTTTCGGAACCCGAGGTAATGATTAACAGGGACAGACGGGGGCATTCGTATTGCGACGCTAGAGGTGAAAATCTTGGACCGTCGCAAGACTCACTACTGCGAAAGCATTTGCCAAGAATGTTTTCATTAATCAAGAACGAAAGTCAGAGGTTCGAAAGCGATCAGATACCACCCTTGTTCTAACCATAAACGATGCCGACCAGCGATCCGCCGGAGTTCCTCCGATGACTCGGCGGGCAGCTTCCGGGAAACCAAAGTGCTTGGGTTCCGGGGGAAGTATGGTTGCAAAGCTGAAACCTAAAGGAATTGACGGAAGGGCACCACCAGGAGTGGAGCCTGCGGCTTAATTTGACTCAACACGGTAAAACTCACCCGGCCCGGACACCGAAATGATTGACAGATTGAGAGCTCTTTCTTGATTCGGTGGGTGGTGGTGCATGGACGTTCTTAGTTGGTGGAGCGATTTGTCTGTTTAAATCCGATAACGAACGAGACTCTAGCCTGCTAAATAGACGTCCAATCTGGAGGTGCCGGCACCTCTTAAACCTTTTCTCCTCCTTCTTCTTCGATGGAGTTGGGGGAGTGAGAAGGGGGAACGGGCTTTGCCTGGGTCGGACTATCGCTTCTTAGAGGGACGAGCGGCGCTCAGTCGCACGAGATTGAGCAGTAACAGGTCTGTGATGCCCTTAGATGTCCGGGGCCGCATGCGTGCTACAATGAAGGAATCAGCGTGTGCTTTTTCCACTCCGGAAGGAGCGGGTAACCCGTTGAACCTCCTTCGTGATAGGGATCGGGGTTTGGAATTATCCCCCGTGAACGAGGAATTCCCAGTAAGCTCATAAGTCATAAGCTCGCGTTGATTACGTCCCTGCCCTTTGTACACACCGCCCGTCGCTACTACCGATCGAATGATCTAGTGAGGTCTTCGGACTGGCGGGTCCACCGCTGGACGCGGTGGCCTGCTGGGAAGATGACCGAACTTGACCGTTTATGGGAAGTAAAAGTCGTGACAAGGTTTCCATAGGTGATACTCAGATAAAATTCCCTAAGGAATTCAATATCAATTTCAATATCATTTTAGCATTTTTTCATAGTATCATCACTGTATCACTAGGATGAAAACATACAAACAATGAAATCACGACAAACAAACACAACAGACGGATCAAACGAGTAGATAAAAAATGGACGTACCAATATAGATAAAAATCAAGTAAAAAAAAAACAAAAAAAATTTAACAACAATATATATATATAATAATCTAAATAACAACAATTGTATACATAAACTCCAAATATATCCAACAACAATATAAATATAACATCTAAATATATCCAAAAAACAACAACTTTGTATATTTAAAACTATAAGTATAAAATCAGATTTAAAAGGGTTAAAAACACCAAAACCTCGAAACCAAGAAAATAAAAAATTAAACCTTAAAATTGTACTACAATAACCATCAACAATCACCAAAATATCAAGTATTGTCCGAAATCACGTCTATGTTTTGTTTTTCTATAAACTTAATGGTGAAAGACCAAATATATGACCACTTTTTCATATAACTTTGTATTCTGTCACTTACATTATAGCAATTCTTATCATTTTGCCTATAAGAATTCAATTCTTTCAGAAAAAGGTACCACACACTAAATTTCAAATCGTAATGCCAAGAGATAACAGCCTTCTGGATGGATGATAGTGCGATCAGTATAATATCATTGATTAAAATTCTACATTTGAGCTTAGCCTTGACAGAGACTCCCTGTAAAATTAAGTCCTGCCATTCCTGTTCTTCACCTCCACAAAAGATTACCATTTGCTTTAAGTACTCTCTAATTTACTTGTCGCACTACAGTCCAAAAGGAAATGGCGCTCATTGGCGATGCACTCCTGTTCAAAGAAACAGGATGAGGAGGTCTTCCGCCCGATCTTAAATAGAAAATCCGGCGTGACGCCACCCATATTCCTAAATCTGAACGCTTTTTGTATGATGACTTGCAGGTGTGGGTTATTTAATGCAGAAATAAAATTTTTATTGTCGTCTTTGCCTCTTAACATACAAGCAATAATTTGTTCTATTTTCCTAAAGTTGCTGATATCAACCCTAATTCCTTTTATCTCACAACTCATAACATGCATACATCTATCCTTACATTCGGACGCCGCCACCACTCTGTTGTTCCTAATATTTTTACACTTGCAATTTACAATGAACCTTCTACCCTGTTGAAAAATTTTCCTTGTGACTGAATAAAATGGTAGAAGGCTTCTTTGTTCTTCCCTACTTAACTTGTTGAAAAAAGGGTTTATTTTATTATTAATTGCTGAAAAAATATGATCAAAATAAAAACTTTTTATTCCACATATGGTATTTATAACAAAACTAACACGACATGCATTTTTCAGATCGTATAAATTTTTCAAACCCAAACCACCTCTATTTACGTCCTGATAATAGACTGACCTCCTCATCCATCTCTTATTGGAGTTTACCCAACTAATAATGTCACCTATCATTTTTTCCAGCCATTTCCTTTCAGGCTCAACCACCCTTAATATATACAATATTTTACTTATTACCACTGTGTTTATTAACATTACTCTCTCCTGTATTGTCAGCAATTTAGTGTATGGTACCCATTTCAATTTAAATTCATACCACCACATCGTTAAACCATTATAATTCTTAAATCTGGCTTTCTCGCCAACCTCTATACCCAAAACTTTCATCGAATTTTTAGTTTGAATCTCATATTTATCATTTATATACTCATTATCGATTTTCGAGAAATTCAACATGACCGATTTGTCTCTATTTAGCAGTGCATTTGATATCGCCATGTAATTCTCAATCTCCTTAAGCAGCACTTCCAGTTCCTGTTCATTTAACAAAAAAAAAACCAGATCGTCTGCGTATGCTGAATAGGTGGGATAAATTTTTTAGCTAATCGGTCTACAAACCGTGATGGCGTTATTTGCATTTCCTAAAAATGCTTCTAAAGTGATCACATATAAGAAGGGAGATAGAGCATCTCCCTGTTGTATCCCGTTCTCATCATAATAATTTTGGATCTTTCACCATTTAAACACAGTTGGCATCTCTGGTTTTTCGAAAAGATGTCAACCCAGTGTCTTAAAGTTTCCAGACAGTTTAATTTTTTTAAGATAGCTTTTAAAAAGTTATGATCGACCCTGTCAAAAGCTTTTGATTGGTCCAACCCCAGGGCCATCCCTCTGTTGCACTCCACCAAGTCCACCATGTCCCTTATCTGGTAAAGATTATCCGTAATATTTCTTCCTGGAATATATGCTGATTGATTTCTTTTGATTGTTTCGTCGAAAATCTTCTGTATTTCATAACTAAAATCTTTGATATTATTTTCGCATCGGTATTGACTAGTGAAATTGGCCTGTAATCTGTTATTCCTATTGCCTCTTCTTTTTTGGGGATCAGTATAATATCTGCAGTTAATAAGGAGCCAGTCTCATCCGTATTTAACATGTTATCGTAAACTAACTGTAATATTGGTATCATATTTTCTAAAGAAAATATTTCAACTGGCAGACCATCACTTCCTGGTGTTGATTCCTTATTTAAACTCTTAACGGCTCTTTTAATTTCTTCTTTTGTAAATGATAACACATTACTGTCCGGTTCCACACTTCTCCAATTACTAATATAATTGTTATAATTGATATTCATATTCTGTGCTTGACCGAACACTTTCTCATAATGTTCTTGAAACTTTTCCACAATTTCTTTCGATTGAGTGTATTCAATGTCCTCCACTATTAAATTTGTGATATAGTTAGGTTTTTTATCATTATGAATCATTTGTTTCAATTGCTTCGCATTTAGTGATTGTAAACCTATTTTATTTTTGTAATAGTTATCAATTAATATATTTCTCTTCAGTTTATTTTTTATTTGAAATTTCCTTAATTGTTGTCTTATCTCTGCTTTGTAAAATTCCCAACATTGTAGTGGGTTTTCATGGTATGGTAAGATTTCAAAGAACCTTTCTAAAAATTTTTCCATGTACTGCAAACATTCATTATCTTGTAATTTCCAAACTGGAACATTAACTGATCCAATTCTGCCCTTCATGTCCAAGCCAATTTTCATATCAATCCACACTCTCAAGTGATCACCTTTGACAATCTTTTCTTCTATACAAGCCTCTGCACATTGCTCATATATCCCTTTACTCACGTATATCCTGTCTAATCTTGCCATAGATAATCCCCTTTTCCAAGTGTATTTTCGCAAATTCTTATTTTTCTCCCTCCAAACATCAATTAATTTATAACTACGTACAAAATCCTTTAATTGGTTGACCAATGTTGGCCTCCATTCTTTTTCAGGTACTCTATCTCTCTCCGGCTCCACCGTGCAATTACAGTCTCCGATTAATGTAAAATCATCACCACAGTGAACCATCATAAAATCATTAATAGCCTTCAAAGCTCTTGTAGCCTCCTCTGCGCTTTGCGACATCAGCACATTTACAATCCATAATCTTATTTTTCATTTTTCATATAGAATAGCATTCACATAAGCTTTATATATAATTACACTATCTTTAATATACTTATACATTTTCATTGGGATAAATATAGCTACGCCATTATACCTATGTGTACCCTGTGCGTGGAAAATCTTATAGTCCCATGAATATCCCCTTAACCAGTCCGGAGCTTCCTGTGAGAATACTCCGAACTCCTGAATCAAAAATATGGTGTTACAGCTGCTACTTATTGAATCAAAAAAAAAATTCTTATTCTGATAACCATTTAGGTTTCTGGCATTCCAAGACAAAATTTTTAAATTAGCCATCATATTGTTTATAAAAAAAAAGAAAACAAAAATAATTACATTTTCTCTTTGATAATCTATTAATTTAACTTATCAGATTTTAATCTTCTTAGTACGTTACTAATTTTGTCTATTTGTCTGACTGCCATATTTTCTTGCTCCAGCATTTGCTGTCCCACCATTATGAAATCCTCCACTTCATAGTTATAATTAACTATCATCTTTCTTATTCCTATTCTCCTATCCATTGAATCTCTCAAAATCTCCATAAATTCACCTCTCAACCTCTGGAGAATTGCCTTTTGAGTTCGAGGGGATCTCCCTTTCCTTTTTGCACTTATTATTTCTTCTTTGCCATTTTCATTCAATTTTGATTTTCCTATAATTTTTCCCAGTTCTTTTTCCGCCTGATTAACTATCTGATCATCCTCTTCTCTATTTATATCATCCCTTTTTTCTTCTTCCACTATCTCAACATTTTGTTCACTATTTCTTTCATCTTCTTCCTCTTCCTTACTCAATACCTCACTTGCTTGTTCGGCATTCCCTTGATTAACGGACTCACTGACCTTCTTATTAACTATTTCATTAATCTCTCCTTTCCACCACCTTCATTAAATATTTCTTTCCCATTTATCTCCATATTTTCCTTTCTACCCAAATTATCATCCTCCTCATCACTTTCCTTTTCTATGTTATCTTCACTAAGATTCAACTTCCTTTTCTTTGGCTTATTCCTTCTTCTCCTTGGGGGATATTTAATCCTTCCGCCCTCTTATCATTGTCAGTACTAATCACAGTATCATATTGTGGTTGATGCGGACACTCCTTTATTAGGTGATCTGAACTACCGCACATGTAACATTTCTTTTCCTGTCTAGTTAATTTTATAAACACCACCTGTTTTAGCACTTCCAATTTGATGAATTCGGGAAGATTATTTTCCTCTTTTGGAACTATATAAATAAACCTTGAGAAAGTTAAAACATTTTTTTTTCCTCTGACATAAATCGGGAACAGTCTTGATTTTATAGCTCCATATTTCTTTAATTCATTTATAATCATTTGTGGAGGAATCGAGGGCAATACCCCTGAAATAATTAATTTTATAGTATCCAATGAATACTTTTCAGCCATAATTGGCTGACCTTTAATCTTAATGCCCATCATTAATAGTTTTTCCATATGACTCTTCTCTCTTAGATATACATGCGTGTTAATACCGTCTAACCTTCCAATGGCTCTTACAGCTCCCTCACCACATATGTTTTCTATTTCGTTGAGATAGTCCACTACTTTAGTCACCTCAATCGTTTTAAATATAATTCTATTATCCTCCATTGAGGCACTTATTTCATCATTCGAACGCTGAACGTTGCTATTAGCAGTTTCAGCGTACGACGCCATTATTCAGTTTAAATATTGTTATACCACCAATTATCCACAATTTAACCTCTTAAGTGTTAATATTTGATTTAATATAACTAATTAATCAATTAGCAAGTTAACCAAGCTCAAAACAAAAAAAAAAATTTTTAAGCATTTAATAATTCTTTTTTGTATATACTTTTTTATTCTTTTTTTTTTTTTAATTTTGGAACTATTAGTATTCCTAAATTAGGTTATTCCAACACACAGGCTACCACTAAATTAATATATTTAGGCTATTAATCAAACTGTCACAATTATTAGTACCCAAAAGGGGGGGGGGGAATATTTTTATTCCAAATAAGCACCCTCTGGAAAAAAAACCCCGACTTACTCCCTGACAGGATTTCCACTCCCAGGGAGACCCTGGGGTCTTTATGGGACCAATCAATCAAAACAATTTTCACTTGAATGCCTTTTTCAGAAAAAAACAATAATTCTTGTGGGAGCTCATTTTAAGCCTCCGGAAGGATCATTATTGTAAGATCACTTTTTAAAACTCGCAAAGGAGTCGCACGTCCGCACTCGAACCCGTAGACCGACCGCTTCTGACAGTCGCGGTAAAGCGGGCTAACAGTAAAGTGCGTACTGCGTAGCAGTTTTTTCCCCCCACTAAAGACCAGGCAACGAATCCCAACGTTCTGCTGGGTGTCTGGCAGCAGTCATGAGACAGAGACCGTGTCTGTTAGCTGCGACAGGTCGAGGAAACAGCCAGTTCCTCCAGAAGATCTGATGGCTTGATTCGATCGATCGATGCTTTCGTCTGTACCAAACGGCTTGCACGGCCGTGTGGGAGAAAGCTCGGCTGAATGAACAAGAAGGCAGAGCGGCTGTTCTTGGGGCGATGGTTGGGCCCTGCCACACGCTCTCTGGTCCGAGAGAGATGGAACGGAAAGAACGGCGATGCCAAGTGGCAGCCACTGGGACCCTAAGGGTCCTGGTAAGGCTTGGCTGCTGACAGCTGCGTTGGCCGTTGTTTCTGGGTTGGCATGGGTTTGCGTGACGGCTCTTGAGCCGGCTGCTCTCCTCCCTAGATTTTTTCTATCTTTAAGCACGGGTACCTATCCCGATGACCGCGTCGTTCTGGCCATGCATGCGCAACTTCGCAACGTCCTGCGAAAGCGTGCGGGGACGACTGCCAGTTTTTTCCATAGCGTGAGTGTACCCTGCTAGCGACCAACGCAGAGGTACCGTCTCGTTACTTGTCTGTGGGAGATGGTGAGGCAAAGGGCTTTCGCACGTAGATTCTGAAAGCTACTTCTGCCTTCCCCGCGAGATTTTCACGTTTGGTGGGACAGTCACGGGGCTATGCCCTACTGGTCGCTCGAAATTGGCACGGCGAAGCAGCTCGCCTTGAAGAATTGCTGTCTTTGCGTGCCAGCCAGTAGGGAGAGAGGTTTAAAGAGCTTCAGTTGCAGTTCTGCCGAAGCCACCGCCACAAACGGAAGAGGGCCTGCTCATGTCCCATCCACTTTTGACAAGCGCCCAGTGTTTACGAACGCTGCGGAAAAGCGTCTAGTGGAGGTCTGTGGGACGCAGTCATTACCTTCCTTGGAGCAATTTGGTGGTTCCTACTGCGACAGAGCCGCCCGGCACCCATTCTCAAACCTCGGTTAAAAATCTCTAAGTCTGCCAACCGAGAGGATTCCCTTGGCCGGTTGGAATCCAGCTAATCTAGACCAGAATTCTAGGTCGTTTGAGGGTCCATGTCAGCTTGTAGATGCGTCTACGGCAATGGACTGCTCGTGAACGAACGAAACTAAAAAAGATTTCTGTTTAATACAACTCCGAGCGCTGGATCACTCGGCTTGTGGGTCGATGAAGAACGCAGCCAACTGCGTGAAGTAATGTGAATTGCAGGACACATTGAACATCGACGTTTTGAACGCACATTGCGGCCCCGGACTTGTCCAGGGGCCACGCCTGTCTGAGGGTCGATAAAATCTTACTCGCGGGTCTGACATGCTTGCCAGAGAGTCCCTGCGTCTCACTCGAGAAAGTTGCCTGTCCTCACGGAGGAGGAAAAACGCCTCTAGCTAGAAATATATAAAAAACAGTTTAAAGCCTCGCGGGCCTGACATGCTTGCCAGAAAGACCCTGTGTCTCGCTGGAGAACGTCTTTCCTCACGGAGGGAGAGACGCCTCCAGCTAGAATAAAAAAAAATATTGGTGGCTGGCACGTAAACAGAGAGTGTTTGGATGCCGCGGAAAAGTACAGGATGGCAGGGCTCCAGAGAGACAGTGCTTCGGCCTGACTCTAAGTCCGTCTGCGATCCTCTTGTCATCTCTTTGCTTCCTGAACCCCCGTCCGCACACTTAGTTGTGCGGACTGAAGGGCATGGGGTTTTGGGGGTTGAGGGAAAAGGAGGCAGCCTCTTGCATCCATGCCGTCACAAGAAACCAACTCGACCTCAGATCAGACGAGATGACCCGCTGAATTTAGGCATATAAGTAAGCGGTGGAAAAGAAACTAACGAGGATTCCCCTAGTAACGGCGAGTGAACGGGGAAGAGCCCAGCGCCGAAGCCCTCGTTCTATTGGACGACGGGCAATTTGGCATTTGGGAGGAGCTTCTCCCGGCAGATCGCAGAAGCCTAAGTCCCCCTGACTGGGGCCACTGCCCATGGCGGGTGCAAGGCCCATTTGGCTTCTCGTTGTGTCTGCCGGACAGCTCTCGAACAGGGGGATTCAACCAGTCTGCTCGTCGACGGCTGTCGCGATGTATGGAGACCTGAGGGGAGCCATACGTCCGATGGCTAGCCGGCAGCGGGCGGGTGCATTTCCCCCTCAGTAAGACGCCGCGACCGGTTGGGTTGCCCGTAAGAAAGGCGGTCTTGGGGGCAGGACAATGGGTATGTACCCTCGGCCAGCATGCTCTTTCCTCTTGGGGGAAAAGCGTCGGTGTTTACAGCCAGTCCCTGCTTTTAGCCGCTACCCAACCGAGGCCTTGCGTGCCCGCACTCGATGCTCGGCATTGCCCGCTCGGCAGGTCGAGCTGGCACGGACCGATCACCACTCGCGTGGTTTTTTCGGTCTCCTCTCGGCTCACTGGTGGTCAGGCGTTGGTGCTTTTGTGGTGGCGCTTAAGGTCGGCGGCGGGTAGGTCGGTCGCCCACCCGACCCGTCTTGAAACACGTGCGCGAGTCGAAGGGTTACTCGCAAAGCATTACGAAACACTAAGGCGCAATGAAAGTGAAGGTCAGGATCCAAGGCAGGATTCATCCGGGTGAGCGAAGCTCTTCTTCCTTTTGCGGGTGCAATCCCCGCGGGGGACCTCGGCGGCGCACTGCCGGCCCGTCTCAGCCGCTCGTGTCGGCGAGGTGGAGCCAGAACACACACGTTGGGACCCGAAAGATGGTGAACTATGCTCGGGCAGGACGAAGCCAGGGAAAACTCTAGTCGAGGTCCGTAGCGATTCTGACGTGCAAATCGATCGTCAGACCTGAGTATAGGGGCGAAAGACTAATCGATCCGTCTAGTAGCTGGTTCCCACCGAAGTTTCCCTCAGGATAGCTGGTGCTCGGTGAGGAACGCAGTGTTACCTGGTAAAGCGAATGATTAGAGGCCTCGGGGTCGAAACGAATTCAACCTATTCTCAAACTTTCAATGGGTGAGATTGCTGGCTTCCTTGACTGAAGCCGGCAAGAGGATGCGAGTGCCCAGTGGGCCATTTTTCGTAAGCAGAACTGGCGCTGTGGGATAAACCAAACGCTGGGTTACGGCACCCGAGGCGGACACTCATCAGACCCCATGAAAGGTGTTGGTTGCTATAGACAGTAGGACGTTGGCCACGGAAGTTGGAATCCGCTAAGGAGTGTGTAACAACTCATCTGCCGAAGCAACTAGCCCTGAAAATGGATGGCGCTCCAGCGTCGAGCCCATACCCAGCCACCGGGGCAGAAAGATTTCTGGTAAGCCAAAGCCCCGGCGAGTAGGAGGGTCGCAGCAGTGTGCGTTGAAGGTGTCGGGTGTGGGCCCGCCTGGAGCCGCCGCCGGTGCAGATCTTGGTGGTATTAGCAAATACTCGAGTGAGAACTTTGAGGACTGAAGTGGAGAAGAGTTCCATGCGAATGGCAGTCGAACATGGGTCAGTCGGCCCTAAGTAATAGGGGAAAGCCGTTCCGAACTGGGGTGTCAATGAAAAAAATTGTAAACAACCCCGACAGCCCGAAAGGGAATCGGGTTTATATTCCCGAACCCAGATACGGAGATCGTACCCTCTGGGGTCCGATGCGGTAACGCAAACGAACTCGGAGTCGTCGGGAGCCCAGGGAAGAGTTGTCTTTTCTTTGTACGGGACGGACTCCCTGGAATCGGCTCGCCCGCTGAAAGGGATGCTGTTCCCATAAAGCACCAGGGCTCTTGCCTTGTCCGGAGCGCTCCTGCCGACCCTTGAAAATCCGAGGGAGAGGAAGTGATTTTCGCACCGGGCCATACCCATATTTGCAGCAGGTCTCCAAGGTGAACAGCCTCTGGCCGATAGAACAATGTAGGTAAGGGAAGTCGGCAAGCCAGATCCGTAACTTCGGGACAAGGATTGGCTCTGAGGGCCGCGTCGGTCGGGGCCACGATGGAAAGAAGTGATCGACTGATAACCGGACTGCGTTCCGTCTCGGAAGGGCCGTCGAACGGCAGGTTTCTCTCGCTTCCACGGTGCTGGCCTCGTGTTCCCTGTGATGGGGAAACTGCGTCGCCATCACGTTGCGTAGGTGCTTAACGCTGTCGAGGCGGCTTGGAAGGGGCGCTCGTGGACCGGCGACGCAGTTGTCGTAGAACGTCGCAGCTATGGTGGCAAGAACGCCCGCTTGCCTCTTCCCGGCTAACTTCCGACGGCTCACTCAGAACTGGTGTGGACCAGGGGAATCCGACTGTTTAATTGAAACAAAGCATTGCGATGGCCGTCGGCCGGTGCTGACGCAATGTGATTTCTGCCCAGTGCTCTGAATGTCAAAGTGAAGAAATTCATTGAAGCACGGGTAAACGGCGGGAGTAACAATGACTGTCTTAAGGTAGCCAAATGCCTCGTCATCTAATTAGTGACGTGCATGAATGGATTAACGAGATTCCCACTGTCCCTATCTACTTTGCCCTATGGCTACGGCTGGGTGGGCCTAATTCACGAATGTCCCTATCTACTTTCTAGCGAAACCACAGCCGGGGGAACGGGCTTGGCAGAATCAGCGGGGAAAGAAGACCCTGTTGAGCTCAACTCTAGTCTGGCTCTGTGAAGAGACATGAGATGTGTAGCGTAAGTGGGAGACTTCGTCCCTCATGGGTGGCGTTTGTCGCCGTTGAAATACCACTACTTTCATCATTTCTTTACTTACTTGGTGAGGTGGGAAGCGAGCGTTTGCGAGTGACGCGAATGAATGGATTAACGAGATTCCCACTGTCCCTAACGAGATTCCCACTGTCCCTAGATGGCCGATTGAACATTACTTATGGAGCTATAACATAGCTACGACTTTTGCTTTTTCTTTATTTTTAATTATAATAATATTTGCTAGTACAAAAAAAAATTAAATCATGTATATACCTGCTATACTGGATATTTCATTTCTATTAGTTTATTGGAACTTAAGTTTATTGTCTTATATTATCATATTAGTTTAACTTTCATATTTGGTTGCACTTTTAAATTTTGTTTATAACAATAAGAATTCTATTGTCAACAAATCCCTTTGGAGTACTTACTTGATTATTTGTATATTTATATTCTTCTCTCTAACAGAGACTTTTCCTCGCTGGTTCTGCCCAGGGTGGGTGGGACTTTCCCTTGGCTGTGTTTTCCCTCCCCTCCCTTTGACTTGCCTTGTGGTCCCCTGGACTAGGTGGGCTGGGGTTCACCCCGAATCAACAATGTCCCTAACTACTACTCTGATCAACATGGTAGAATAAAGCAGTTGGATATTTGAGGGGTCACCTCTAGAAGTAACAGAATTGTTCCGGGAGCTCTTATACACCAATTAGCACTGTAAACTTGTTAGCCACCAGATGGCGCTATAATAGGGTGAGAGCAATTATTCTGGCCCGCTTATGAATGCTGTCCTAGTAAAAGAATTGTTCCAGGAGCTTTTGTACACCAATTACGACTATAAACTTGTTGGCTACCAGATGGCGCTATTATAGGCTGAGCGCACTTATTCTGGCCCACTTATGAATATTTCCTAGAATAAGGTATTTCCATGAGCTATTGTAGCTCATTAAACTTGTTGGCCACCAGATGGAGCTATTATAGGGTGAGCGCACTTATTCTGGCCTGCTTATTAATACTATCCTAATAATAGAACTGTTCCAGGAGCTCTATTACACAAATTACCACTATGAACCTGTTGGCCACCAGATGGCGCTATTATAGTATGAGCGTACTTATTCTGGCGCACTTAGGAATATTATACACTCAGATGGGTGACGATACACCCCCCGAGCTCTCTACCATTGCAGGTAGCACCTCTGTAGCTTCCTCTACCCCAGACATCTTTGACATGGATATCTTAGCCATCTCCAAGATGGTTAACAATAACCTGGACTTGATCAGACAGGCTGTCACACAGCAGGCCCCTGGCAGTGGAAAGATCAATTTCACCAGATCAAGCCAAACCCTTGCATTAGACGCAGTGGATCTAATCAGGAAAGCATTTACTGCCAACTGCCTTTTGGCAAGCTTAAACTCCTCTGAGCGCAGCACAAGTGGTACCCCCTGAACACCCTTACAACCTGTCAGAGTTACATAAGATCTTTAACAAAGCAACGGAAAACCTGCAATCTCAGGTTAAATCCCTTGCTTCCCAGATAAACATAATAAGTAAATGCAGGGATTTAGAGTCCCACATACAATTTCCAGAGATTAAAGACACGCAAACAACGGGAGAGCCTGTACAGTCCCAGAACACACCTTATAAAGAACTACCTAATGATCAGGAGAACCAGCTATCATTCACATCGGTGGTGGCAAAGGACGGCTACGCAGCCGCTCTCGTAGCCGTAAACGACCAACACAAAAAATGGTGGTTAAAGTTCCAGAGGGAACATCATTGGTGGAGGCAAGGAAGCAGCTTTGGGCCGCCCTGCCGCCTGAAATTCGAACAAAAGGGCTTGACTCTATCAGGCTTGCAAACTCAGGTGTCCTACTAGAAACTAACTCTAGGGACAACCTGAGTGCTATCGAAGCCAGCCTGAGGGGGAAGTTCAAGGTACAACCCATCTCTAAGAAACGACCACACATTATATTTACTGGAGTTGATGCAGGATTATCTCTACAGGAGTTCGAGACTGAATTACGCACTGACAACCCTGACCCTATTTAATGATTGTGTACTACAGGAATCAAGCCCCATGAAAATCGTAGCCAAACGAAGGTGTCGAAACCCAATAAGAGAAAACTTCATTGCGGAGGTTGACCCAGTGCTGTTCAAAACACTGCTGGAAAAGGGTGCAATCACCCACAACCTATTGAGAATAAGAGTGCGGGAGTTTGTCCCAACTCTGCGCGGTTTTAGGTTTGCGAATTTGGCCACATCGCCAAAAACTGTACAAACAAGACTGCCTGCGCAAAATGTGGTGAAGAACACGAAGTGACATCATGTGAATCAGAGGTAACAGCTTGTGTAAACTGTAAGCGTGCAGGGTTGGAATACTAAGGTCATTGAGCTTCCGGCAATGAGTGCCCGGTCTTCTTAAGGAGTATATCGGCGAGACAATATAAAACTGACTATGGCTACTGACATACAAGTAATTAAGGTTGGGCAAATCAACACAGGTATAGGTAAGAGAGCCACTCAATTAGCCATCCATGAAGCACAAGAGCATAACTTGGATCTCATAGCTCTCCAGGAACCATACACGAACACTTCTTTCCCTAATCTAACTCCAAGCTATGGCCTTTCCGACAATTCTAAAGCCGCACTTTTCTGCCTCTTACCTTATCTGAAATGTATCCTACTAACTCAGTTCACCACTCATGGATACGTTACGATGAGAGTCGACATTGGTCAGCTCTCAATTGTTCTGATTAATGTGTACGCTGCGCCTGGTGGCTCCCTCCCCTCGATCCTGCAGTCTCTCGAACCAATCATCACAACAGAAAAACACATTCTGCTGACTGGGGACTTTAACGCCAAGTCATCTAGCTGGGGCAGAGACATAGACGATCAACGGGGGTCCATTCTTACTGCCTTCTTCCTCCAACAGGGGATAGAAGTTGTCAACAACCCTGACAGTGAACCAACCTTCTCTATGATTAATGGCCGCAGTTGGATTGACTTGACCTGCTGCAAAAACCTTACTATTAATAAATGGCGAGTCGACGAGGGAGAAGCCATAAGCGATCATAAGTTAATAACGTTTGAAATTATACTTAATACTACTTTCCTTATCGATGGTAGGGGTTGGAATCACAAAAAGGCAAACTGGACAACTTTCCAGGCCTCACTTAAAAATGCAATCAGTAATCTTCCTGACCCCAAGGACGCCCTCAATAAATATGACCTGAACCTGCTTACTGAATTATTTCAAGATGCATGTGAGCAAGCTTGTGAGCAGTCCATGCCAAACAGGGGCAAACTGTGCAGGCGATACAAGTCTTGGTGGACTGACGAGCTCACAAAAATTCGAAGGCAAACAATGCTGCCAGGAAATCTTACCAAGCAGCCAGGGAGCCCATTCTTCGCCAGCAGAGACACACCAACTACACGCACATGCGCAGGACTTTCAAACGGGCTATCAAAGAGGCTAAGTTCGCAGACTGGTGCAGATTTTGTTAGCAGGCCACGGAAAAAGATCCCTTCTCATTACCTATAAAACTGCTTACAGGGAAGATAAAATCAACCCCATCAATTGGCAACCAGCATACAAAGAACATTGAAGACACCATGATCAACAACTTTCAAAAGTATTTTCCACCAGATCAGAACCTATTGGCCACCACGGAAGCTGAACCAGCAATGGAGCACGAGGGTAGCTCTGCGAACTTACCAATCAAAAGCTCAGAAATTGTGACTGCAGCATATTCATTCAGTATCCATAAGGCAGCTGGACCTGATGGCATCCCAGTGGCTGCCCTCCAGCACATTATAACAACCATCCCCGAATTCGTGACTGAACTGTTTAATCAGCTTTTCACTTTTGGCTGCTTCCCAAAGATTTGGAAACGGGCTATGTCTGCTGGGTTCCTAAAACCAAAGATTCAATGCGCCCTATTTGCTTGACACAAGTGCTAGGTCGCCTCTTGGACAAGATCTGTTCCAGAAGGCTCGTGTACATCCTAGAATCCACAGGCAGCCTCAACAGCGACCAATTCGGATTCCGTCCGGGACGTAGCACGATCATGGCCATGGAGAGCATTCAACACACCCTCAAAGAAATCAAACGCTCTAAGGAACATTGTGTTCTCTTATCACTTGACATCAGCAATGCCTTCAATAGTCCTAGCCACCATACAATACTTGAGGCTCTTCAGAACCTCAAGTGTGTAGTACCTTTCATGGCCCTGATTGTGGACTTCCTGAGGGAACGAGTGGTCTCTTGTAACGGGGTGAACTGGACAATGGAGAGGGGATGCCCACAGGGTTCTTTGCTGGGCCCCATTTTATGGAATGTGCTCATGGAGGGCTGGTTCCGAGCCATTACAAAGTGCGACCTGGGTAAGGGCAAGTACCAAGCATTTGCTGACGATGGGCTTATTATTATATCAGCCCCGTCTGCAAAGAAACTTGAGAAGCTGGTCCCGTTAGTCTGGGAGACATGTAACTCTTGGGCACAAGAATGCTCACTAGAGTTCAACCTCGACAAGACCAGATGCCTATTCCTGCCCTGTAATAAAGTTCAACGCCCTCCAGTTATTAAACTGGAAGGCAAATCGATCCCCATCGACAACAGCTTCAAATATTTGGGGTTCAATTTTGAAGGATCTGGCTTGTGGTTGGACCATGTATCTTACCTTTCTAAGAAAGTCAGGTCACTGGGCAGCCGGCTATACATTTTTGAAGGAAAAAACTGGGGCCTTTCCACTAAAGCTCGAAGACAACTCTTGCTGCGGGTCATTCGACCAATGATGTTATACGGTGCAGAAATCTGGGGTAGCAGAGCACACGATTCAAGAATTAAAAAGCGCCTATGGGCTGCACAGCAACCATTTATGTTAGCACTGACGGGGCCCTATAGAACAACGCCGAACGAGGCCCTTAATGTCTTGACCGGCTGCCTTCCTCTCCATCTAGAGGCTGAAATTAAACATAAGTGGTACAACTTCAGAAGTGAAGGATATCAAGACCACGACCCTCCCTTGTCATTCCTGAAGTATCCACCCCCTT
>JAHWFO010059099.1:117931-121460 GCA_023313115.1 Rhysida immarginata
CCGGGCTCGTTCATTCACTGATATCTAAATCACTTTCCGTCCACTGCTGCCCAGCGTTATCAAGCAGGGAACGCAAGCTTTTATCAAAGTGCAAGGTGAACAGTTTTTTGAATATAGCTCCGTCGGAAGGGGTAGCCACTTCGGACGAAGCTTCCACCATAAGCAAAGGGGAGGAAATAGAAACACAAGAGGACGAACAAACGGACTCTGATGAGAGCGCGTTTTAACTTATTAATTTTGTTAAATAAATAGAATATCTTTGTAAACACACTTGCTAGAATACAGGTGAACAAAGCTAGAATGGGCGTCCTGGGACACGGGGCTGATGGTAGCCTCCCTTCCCGCGATGTGCGCTGGACAGCCCGGCAAGGAGTGAGTGAGCGTAAGTGCCTCTCTTAGCACGCTTGTGCGCCTGATAGCACGCGGTGGGGCCCTACGGCGCCCCCCGGGGCTCTCTGGGGCACATGGGAGAATTAGCGCGGGCTCCTTAGCCCGCTTCTGCGCCCGGTAGCACCGTGGGGCCGTACGGCGCCCCGGGGCTGTCTGGAGCACGGGCCAGACGACGCACATGTTCTTAAACAGCCGCATTGGGGCGTGTGCCTGGAGCCGCCCGTCGACGGACGTGTATTGCCGCCGGGTCTCCTGGGAGCAGGCAGCCCCTTTATCGTTCCCATTTTGGCGCCTGTACCTCCGTTAGTTTCGGAGATGGGTGCTCGACATGGGACTTAGTCGAAATTTTGCGTCCTCCACCACGAAAAGAGCTCTGTTCGCTAGCAAACTTTCTTTGGCAACTCGGCTCCTACGCCACCTATCCGCACGCGAGTTGGATGCTTTCCTGGGAGCAGGCAGCCCGTCCAACGTTCCAATTTCGTAGACGCTACATACCTTAGTTTCGAAGGTTGGTGCTCGAAGTGGGAGTTAGTCGAAAATTTGCCTCCACCGTGAAACGAGCTCTGTTCGCTGCACAACTTAAGAGCGTCATAATTACTCCTGCCGCTCACCCGCGCTTGAATAAATTGATTTCATCTTCACTACGATCGAGCTGTCTTCACTGGCATAGCTGGCTCCTCTCGTCCGCTGGACTTTCGACCAGCCATTGTCCAGTTGAAAAAGGGAACAGAGCTCGAAGCAGAACAAAGCTGCAGCGACCGACCGACCAACGCCAAATTTCGACTAAGTCCGAAAGGCCGGAAACTCGGTGGAGAGACGCGGGCTGCACAGCTACGTGTGTCCGCCAGATATCACGGCGATCGGAAACGGTTCGCATTTCCCAACCAACGAGAACAGAGCTCGTTAGAGCTCTGATTGCATTGCATTGCCAATGCCATCATAACGCTTCAAAACGCCTCAGTGCCATCAAAATTCGTTCAGATTTCCTGGCAAATGGAGCCCGGTGTCCCCTGTAGATTTCAACAGCCTTTGAATCTTGTGTTTTGAAGCGACTGAGTGAGTTCCAACAAACAAACACAGCTTGAGCAATGAACACAGCTCGAGCGACACGACACCAGAGCCGAAATTTAGACTAAGTCCGAATTGCCGGAAACTCGGTGGAGAGACGCTGGCTGCACAGCTACGTGTGTCCGTCGAATATCAACGCGATCCGTGGAGTTCAAACTTTGGAAGGAACAAACCTCAAGAGCGAACAGAGCTCGAGAGAAGAACAGAGCTCAAACGACGCGCAACGCACCCGAAATTTTCGCCAAGTGCGAAGGGCCGCAAACTCTGGGAAACGACGCGGCCCTATCAGGCGCGTGTCCCCGCCGAATATCAACGCGAACCGTGGAGTTCGAAAATTCGGCATGACAGGGGCCCCGGTACGCACATGGGAACGACCAGCCGAGCTGCTCGGGGTGGAAGTCGACCGACCCGGGCTTTAGTTGTTGAGTACGCAACTCTTAGAGGATCTCCCTATGAAAAAATTTCGAACATCAACAGTCCAAAAATAAACATGCTACTTTTGAGAGGCATTTACCGGAGGTTCAAATTTCATGCCGCGTTTGGCCACTCTTGTGCGGCCGGGGCTGAACCCCTTTCCCGGACTTGTAAATGCCTACTTTTGAGATCGGCACAAGTGTAGACCAAGGAGTCCAAATTAAAGCGTCTGAACGTTATTAAACCCAGAGGCAAGATAAATAATTACCTCCTAAAAGCTTCACTCCGTACTGTCAGGACTAGTTCCCTAAACAGAAGGACGATGCGAGCCACGACCGGCGCTTGCTCGTACCTTCACGGGTCCATGTCAATATTGCACGGGCAAATGCTAGGATTTACCCGGCTGTATTCTCTGAGGCGATCACGTTGCCAAAAACATTTCACGGAACATTGGACGGATTCCCGCCGACCGAAGGGGCATCCGTTTAAGCTCAATCCGCTCGGGGTTTATGGTTACCTGAACAAGGGCCATACTCGCGACCGGCGGAAAGACAGTGGGCTACGCGGTTGTTTTTCTTCGGCGGGGGGGAACCTTTCTGCTCTGTGGCGTTGGCCTGGTGACAAGCTTCAAGGCTCCCATAAACGTTCGATAAGGGAGGGATTCCCGCCGTCGGCGAGGGCATCCGTTTCAGCTCAATCCGCTGGGGTTTATGGTTACCTGAACAAGGGCCATATTCGCGACCGGCGAATTGTCAGTGGGCTGTGCGGTTGTTCTTCTCCGGCAGGTGGGGAACCTTTTCTCCTCGAGCTGATGGGTGTGACGGGTAACCCGGCCCCCAGAAAGTCTGGGTTTCGACCCATGGCTTTGTTGACGGCCTGATCCTCGCAGCAAAAAGGCTGGATTCTTTGTAGCAATCGTATCGACTGGTGGTTGTCACAGACTTATTCCCGGGATCACCTGAGATGCACTGTGGGACGTTAAGGTTAAGCTTCCTTTTATAATAATAAAAAGAGGCATGTCAATGGAGCTACTTAAAGCCCGATGACGGGATTTGAGGTTCGTGCTTCAGCTTTGACGGTAGAACGTCGTTGCGCCCTGCTGCGAACGTCGATTCTGACCGGTGTAGAATGGATGGATGCTCTTGATTTGGTGACGAATTCAAGTGAGCCTTCCACAGGAAGCTGCCCGACATCTAACCAGAGAGAGAGAGCAAACGGCTGCCGTGAAGCAAACTCGGTTAGCCGGAATATAGATTTGAAAGGCGCCGACGGATATATCGCCCGTCCATGGTGCTACTGTGAGCTCTGCGGAGATTCACGTTATTTTAAAAAAATAAATCGGCCGAGGGTGTCTGCGTCACGTACGCGGCGTTGGATACTGCTTGGCCGGTTGAAGAGTGTGTTTTGTTGAAGAGATCCTGCCAGTAGCCATATGCTTGTACCACCCTACTTGGAGGGAAATAGCCAGTTCGAGGAAACAGCCAGTTCCTCCAGAGGCTCTGATGACTTGTTTCGATGCATTCGTCTGTACCGAACAGCTTGCACGGCTGTGTGGGAGAAAGCTCGGATGTACAAGAAGGCAGAGTGTCTGTTCTTGGGGCGATGGTTGGGTCCTGCCACACGCTCCGGAACCCCTAAAGGGTACTGGTAAGACTTG
>JAHWFO010059100.1:0-14201 GCA_023313115.1 Rhysida immarginata
CGACAATCGACAATCGAACAGTGTAGTGTATCGGTATTCGTGTGGAACTTGAAGCATAGCTTCCATAATCTCACCCTTCATAATCATATTCCAAGGGAAATACACTGAGCTAGAAAAGAAGCCTGATGTACCCACAAGGGTCATCCAAAGTATGAAAGAAAATTGCCTCCTCTTGGTGGAGGAAAATTTGATTGACGACTGTCTAGACTAGAAGCAGACCACTAGTATTAGATAAAACACGACCTATGAAGTCCAGTAATCTGGAAATAAGACATTATCAATGTCTTCAAAATTAATATCAAGTATATGCCTTGGATCACGATATCTCTTTCTATGCATAGGATGCTTTAAAATGCCCGAGACTAGCTCGTTGCTATGATTTTCTATATTGGGCAGCATGGATTCCATGAGCCCTTGAACGTATTTGCCAATATGAGTCATGTTGAAGTCATTATAAATGGAGGAATTGCGAACAATTCTCCGATCTTTTTGCGCAATAGTCCTAAGGGTAACGTTTTGGAACGTTTGCAGTTCTTTCCATCTAGTTTTACATATTGTGGCCCAGACGGGCATACCATAGGTCAAGATAGTCCGAACAATGACCTTATAGAGTAGGAGTTTATTATCAATGTTTAGAGCACTATTCCGGCCCAGCAGAGCAATCAAGCTAAACTTGGCTCTCCTGGCCTTATTCAACGCATAAGTTGCGTGGGGAGTCCAGGTAAGTTTAGAGTCAATAACAACACCAAGATATTTATAAGTTTCAACCCAGTCCAGTTTTTTGCCATATAGTGTTAGAGAATCTAATGATCTCTTTCTCTTCTTGGAGACAAACATCGCCTTGCATTTGTCTACATTCAATTTTAGCCTCCACTTGCTAAACCAGCTTTCACACTCCTTTAGAGCCTTCTGCAGCCGCGAGACTACTACGGCTGGTTGACGAGCACAGGTCAGTATAGCAGCGTCATCTGCGTAAAAAAAGAGCTTACATTTAGAAGGACTTGGGAAGTCTCGCATAAAATAATTGAATAATACTGGCCCCAGGACTGAACCCTGTGGGACACCAGCTTTTACTTCATACATAGGAGATAGATTATCTCCAACTCTGGCCTGAAAGAACCGGTTGGAGAGAAACGAGTGTATCAGAGTAATTATGTCTTGAGGAAATCCATCCATAATCATTTTAAAAATAAGACCATCGTGCCAGACTTGGTCGAAGGCTTTGTGTACATCGAGAAAAACGACCCCACAGTACATAGAGAGATTAAGGGGCTCATTGATATCCGCTGCGAGCCTCCATGTTTGGAGTTGGCAGGAATGGTTTGAGCGAAAGCCAAATTGTTCATCGCGGATGAGATCGTTGGCATCACAGTGCTCAATGAATCTCTTGAGAATTGTTTTTTCCAGGATTTTGGAAATTGATGGTAACAAGCTGATGGGCCTGTAGCTAACAGGATTTGCAGGATTTTGTCCTGGCTTAGGAATGCTTAAGACAACTGATTGCTTCCAAGCATCCGGGAAGTAAGTGTTCTTCCAGCAGTCGTTAATCACTTTTGCAATATCTTGAATTGTATTTGGAGGTAAATTTTTCAAAGCAGTGTTCTTAATAGAGTCTTTACCTGGAGCTTTTCTCGTTTTTAAATTTTTAATGATGCTTAGGACTTCATTTACATCAATGCTATGTTTTGGGAATTCATTGCCGTGAATACTATAGAAGCCAGTTATGCAGGATTTTACTTTCTCGGACATATCAAGTCCTATTTGCCGACCATCAGTAAGCGTGACAAACTGTTCTGAAAGTGAGCTTGCAATAAGCTGCGCTTTATCATCATCATTCGTGATGAATTTGCCATTTTGGGCTAACAGAGGTGGGATATTTATGGCTTTCTTGTTTTGCAAGGCTCGAACCATGCACCACATAGAGTTATCGTGGGTCGACAGACTCTTAACCTTATCATTCCATCTGGCATTACGAAGTGCTTTTACCTCCTCGTGAACTCTTCTTGTGAGCCTATTATACTTGGTCTTAAGCCATGAATCACGAGTTCGGTACCACTGCCTTCTAACCTTATTCCTTTGCTCAATTAATTGTTTGATTTCTGGGGTGAGATCAAGGTGATCAGCTCGCTTCGACTCTAAGGGCGAAGCACTAGAGTCAATAGCTGCATTTATACGTTCAGTAAGCCTTTTCACATTGGTATCTATGTCGCTCGTACTATGTACGTTATTTAGTGGGTCGTCATCATTTTTGAGAATTTCTCTAAAAAATTTCCAGTCTTGTTTGAGCCTCAGTTCTTCTTTGAGGTCAATGTTTACGTTATCAAAATTTAGTGCAACTGGTTTATGGTCTGAGGATAGATCATTGACAGTATAGATACTGAATGATTTGTAGAAGCCCTTCAACAACACAATATCAAGTACATCGCTTGAAGGAGAATGATCACAATAATATGTATCATCCACAGGGCCTACTGCAATAATATCAGATTGCCTTTGCACGTAGCCATACAAAAGGACACCGTTTTGGTTATGGCATCTTGAATTCCAGTGCGAGTGCTTAGCGTTCAGGTCTCCCGCCATAATAACGGGAATATTCCCGGAAAACAGCTCGTCAAGCTCATTGGCATCGAATTTATGCTTGGGCGCATTATATAGAGCCACTAGTTTCACTTCTCCCAGTGTGGCATCAGTAATGATAGCAGAGGCAGCTTCCATTCCCATATAGTCTCGGGTTGGTTCCTCCCGATGATGAATGCCTTTCTTAATAATAATTGCTGACCCACCTGACGGGGACTTTACTGTAGTGGGAAGAATTCTGTCTTTACGATAGACACAGTAACCAGGTAGCCTGAAGTCGCGGTCTGGCCTTAAGTGTGTCTCACATAGAAATGCTATGTCTATATCCCATTGGGTTAGGAAGTTGTAAAACTCAATACGCCTCCGGGGGACCCCCCTGGCGTTCCATATTACGCAACGAAGTGTACCTCGATTTGTAATAGAATAACATCGATCAGCCATACTGTCAGTGTTTATTCGTAAGTATTCCACTCATCAGTGGCATTTTCTTGCCCAGTTCGTTTAACAAATTGCATACACTGCCAATTTGTTTATACATTTCTTGAAAATCATTCACGTTAATGCTCTTATCTTGTTTGGAGACCATTGAGGCATAGGAAATCTCCGGGGACACTTTAGCACTTTGCACTCTCCTGACTTGCGGATATTTAGGACATTTTGTGTAACTGGAGGTGTGTTGTCCATTACATCGAATACATTTTGGGGGATCTTGTCCTTTTACATTTGGGCAGTCTTTTGACTGATGATCTTTAGCGCATTTGTTACAACGGGGGGATTCCGTGCAACCCATAGATACATGGCCAAATCGCAAACAATTATAGCATTGTAAAGGTTTCTTATTACCTCGAAACATTTCAACACTGACAGCTAAAGGCCCTATGCGGGTCACATTTTTAAGTGTCTTATTGTGTTCAGTGTTTGATAACAGAACCAGAATCATGGGCATATCAATTGATCCTTTGGCTTTTTTAAGCCTAATCACTTTCTCAGGGAAGTAGTTGGCCTTTTTCAGGTCTTCATTAAAATCGTTAAGGTCATAGGTCACGTCTACATTTCGTATAACGTATTTGAGGACTTTTTCCGATTTCAGTTGATGATGCTGAATCTTTAGCACGTTATCAGCCTTAATGCCAGACACCAATTTACTATGAGTTTCCTCATCATGACACCTTATTTTGATCGTCTCTGCTCTGCCTGTGTGTACAGTAATTAGGTTAATCGCCACATGCTTTTGAATCTCGCCCAGGATTTGCTTGATTGGCTGACCGTGAGTACGTATTATGATTGGCGGAATATAGGAGCTGCTCTTGGTATTTGGCTTTTCAACATTTTTTCGCTGTTCGGACTTGCTTTCTCGAAAAGCAACAGCGATTGTATCATTTAAATCAACAACATCCTTAATGTTGTCAATTTTCAACCCTTTTTTAGCCTTTTTAGATTTTGCAGGTATCCATTTATCCGTATCATTGTATAGCCGTTTGCGATTTGTACTAATCGGGTCTTTGCCATCGTTATCATTACTCCCTGAGCCGGAGGGGATAATTTCCATAGGCTGAGGATTCACACTCTCTGTTTCACAAGAGTCTCTTAGATAGTCAGAAGTTACACCAGTAGGCTGATTACCTTTCATTGACAGAGCAGAGAATTGATCTTTGAGGAACTGCTCCAACTTATTAAAGTTCTTGTTGGCTTCATTACGTGCTGCAGATATTTCAGCATTCATATTAGCAATTTTATCGTGGATTTCAGTTATGTTCCCTTTTAGTGACTCGACTTTTCCTTGTAAAATATCATACTTAGTGCACATTTCTTGGCGCAAAACCTCTAGCTTATCCTTAATTATAGCATCAAAAGCTTCGAATCTGTAATCTTTACAGGCATCTTTATATATCTCGCCATATGTATATTTACCGTCACTTGTTTTTTGGCTTGCAATGCCACTTAACGCTTTGCCTGAGTCTGGCATTATGATAAAATTTAAAATAATAGTCAGTAAAGAATAGTCAGACTGCTAGCCCTGAAAAGGGCTTTTCCAGAATACGATCTGTAGAAAAAAACAGCCTTAAAGAATAGGATATAAAAAAACCGCTGACCTTAAGAGAGTGTGCCTTCAATTACATTCCTTCTCCAATCTATACCATCTATGAGTAGCTCGAACCCGTGATGTGTGCTCTGCTCTCTGTCTCTGTATAGTACAGACGAGAAACGAAGTTAGAATATATAAGGGGATTTCTCCCTGACCTTTCTAACATAACCAATCAAATAAAATAAGTTTATACCTTATAAAGGAAAAACCAATAAGAACAAGTCAAGAATCCGCCAAAGGGAAATAAAAGGCGGGACTCGAGAGAAGAGAGACAGAGAGCAAGTGCAACATACTTTAATCCCCCTGTATCTCTGTGGGGGTTGGCTTGCGACACCATGTTCATAGGAATAAAAATGCTTCTTTATACATGTTCTCTCACGTGTATGAATATTTACCATTTATTTCCGGACACCCTGTATAGAGACAACATAGGGGAGGGTGGAAAGAATGTATTGGAGGAAATGTGGAAGCCTAGAGATATCTGAGATATTTGATAGGATAGGACAAAAAAAGAGGAGTAAAGGTAGGAGACAGCGGAAAAATGTGATAAGATGACACATACATAATCAAAATGACAGAAACTCTAAGAAGAGACTAGGAATGAAACAATGGAAGTGCGCATATAAGAGCACCCGATAAAGTGCAACTACATCAAGGCGCTCCCACAAGAAGGTCCGACTTAACCCAAAGAAAACTGGGCTGGACAAAAAAAAATGAACATAGAAGAGGAAAATTATGAAAGAATATCGAAAGAGCATTAAACCTCAGAAAATAATTGAGAAAGCTGAACACAAAGAATGTGGGAAAAAAACTGATAAGAAAGATAGGCGAGGGGAGGAAAAAATTATAGAAAGGAATAGACAAGGGCTTAGAAAATTGTCATCTTTTTTATCCTATCCCCTACCATTAGTCCTATTCATTTCCTATAAGCACTGCTTACGTTATATATATATATATATAAGCACTGCTTTCATTCCTTCAGGGTCTATACCTTGTATATACCTGAAGAGAATCATACCGTTGTAGTTATGCGTTCTGGATTTTCTGCATGGGTGTTTGGCATTTAAGTCACCAGTCAGGACAACTGAATGTCACCACTGAAGAATTCATCAAACTCGTTAACGTCGAGAGAATGTTTAGGTGAACTGTAGAGCGCCACGAACTTCACTTCACCACAGGAGACGTCATTGATAATGATGAAGGCCGATTCCATACCTGCATAAGACTTGGAGACTAATTCTTGGTGTTGAATTCCCTTCTTAATGATGATCGCAGAGCCCCCAGAAGAACATCTTGCAGAGTTTGAAGCCATACGATCGTTATGGTACACACATTAACCAGATAGCTTGAAGTCTTGGCTTGGTTTGAGGTGCATTTGCATTTCCTGCTTTATCAGATAATTGTGAAACTCGATACGCTTTCGGGGAATCCCCCTAGCGTTCCACATTACGCACCGAAGTTCATTTTTGTAGATTACAGTATAACGTCCTGCAGCCATAGTATAAATTAGTTGGTCGTAAGGAGCCCATTCAACTGTGGGTAACTTTTACCTAGATTGGAAAACAGATGAAAGATACGTCCTGTTTGTTCATAAAAAGGTCGTTAATGTTGAGGCCTTTTTCCTCCGGCTCAGCTGCAAAGGATTTAACAGAGTACTTATAAATAATATACATAAGAAGAAGACTGACCTGGCCGATCTGTGGATACTTTGATGCAAAGGATTTGTCTGCTGTCATTTTGGAACTAAGCATCCTTTTAACCTGGAGGTATTTTGGACTTTTCGTGTAGCTTGAAGTGTGCTGTCCAACACATCTGACGCACTTCGGGAGGGGGGGGTCTTGTCCTTTAATCTTGGGGCAATCTCTTGACTGGTGCCCCTCTGCGCATTTATTGCAACGAGGATCTTCCGGGCAGCCCATGGATACGTGTCCCAATCGCAGGCAGTTGTAGCATTGTAGTGGCTTCTTGTTCCCTCGAAAGACCTTTACTATCACTGCCAGCGGCCCAATACGAGTGATGTTCTTCAATGACTGGTTGTGTTCGGTCTTCGGGAACAGAACCAAAACCATTGGCATATCTTTGGCTTTCCTGAGTCTGATTACCTTTTCCGGGAAGTAATTGGTTCTTCTTGGAAGTCATCCAGATCATCCACATTACGAATCACGTATTTCAAGACCTCAGTTCAGTTGATGATGTTGAATTTCTAAAATATTATCAGACTTAATTCCAGAGATTAACCTGTTTTGAGTTTCTTCGTCTTCACATTTAACTTTGACGGTTTCAGCTCTGCTCGTATGAACAGTGATCTTTTCCACTGGAACAAGCTTCTCGAGCTCAGTTAAAATCGTCTTAAACGGCACGCCACGAGTCTGCACGATAATCGGCGGGACATACCTCTTCGTGATCCTTTGGTCTTCATTTGCCGAGCGACTCTGTCCATTCTTCGGATTTTTCTTTCTGGACGCATTGACGATTTCTTCGTTTACTCTGGAGATGATCTTTAGGTTATCAATCCTCGTGCCCTTACTGAATTTTTTATTGCGAACAACAGTCCAGGTTATCAATCCACTTCTCCATCGGTTCCATTAGAGTGGCTTCTTTTACAGCCACCGTTTGTCGAACAGTCACTATTATCTATTACCTTCTGTGCAGTTTCCTGCCTTCGGAGCAGCTAAACATTGGTGAAAGGATGTTTGAAGGCCACCTATCTCATTCTTAATTTCCAAGTTGGTCCCATCCAACTTATCTTCCATATGTTTACTTAGGGCATCCACCTTGGCCTCTAGTTTATTGTACTTTGTGATTATTTCATCTCGGAGAGACTCTGGCATTTCGTTAAATACTAGGTCGAAAGCAGCAAATCTAGCATCCAAGCAGGCATCCCGGTAGGCCTTTTCGCAGGACAGTTTTACCATCCTCCACTTGCAAGGACTTTTTAGCCGACTTCAACGTGGTTAATTTGGACGAAGCCATCATATTCTAAAAGAGAATTGTACAGAACCAGGGGAGAAGAGTAACCTCGCAGCTAGGTGTGTGCTAAAGAAGCCGTCCTAAGAAGGACGCACCTAGCTTTAAGAACAAAGACAAGTCAGGTTTGCGAGAAAATTAATTCTACGCCGGGGACCCACTTGTGGATGATTAGGATGATAATAGATGATATGAGAAACGTCCTTAGTCAGGTTTCCGAGGAAATTACTCCCAACGACAGGGACCAGCACATAAGACGTAACAGAACGTGAATATCGCCCTGAAAAGGGCGCATCATGAAATGAGAGTAGAGGTGATACCTCTGTGCCACCAGTGCGGGGGTGGGTCGTCGATGAGACCTATCCAAACGTCAACCACCGCACGCTATGGCAGCGAGGGTTGAGATTCGCGAGGGCGTTGGGGATTGACAAAACACGCAGTGTGGTTGGGGTAGGAACACAAGTATTTAATAGACTTAATAGATTATTGCAACTATTCATATGCTAAACAACAGTAAAACAACGGGGCCCCTTGTTAAAATAAACATTACTCTTCAACAGGTGAACAAAATGCATAATTGAACAAACAATATTAACGTTATCATACGTCTTGGCTTCTTGCCAACAATGGCGTCAACAAGAGCACAGTGAGCAGCTCTGAACCAACTAGGGCGCCTGGGAGCAATAAAACGAGAGCAGCCCCATGAACGCGCCGTGCTTCCCTTTTAATATCTACATTACATATTGCTGTATTCTAACGGCAGCTTCAGGTTTGAACCAGAACAATGCGCAGGCGTTCAACGCTTGCAACCAATACAGCGCTCTGCTCTACGATATATCCTCCCGTAGTCCAACAACTGTCCAGCCGTTCCACATAACACCGAGAGCATTCTTGTTCAACCACGTAACTGAAATAGCAACAAACCTCCACTGGCACTAAGACAACCTGTGAGGGCTCAGCTTTACACACAACGGACAAATAATAACAGGCGTGATCAGAGCCACGACTGGTAACATGCATCTGTGCTACAATTACTAATCCCAATCCACTACAGTTCCACCTAACTGTTACCAAATTCCAGTCCAGTTCTTCGTCGCGATTAATTACGCTTATGTTCAGGTCGAGAAGCGCAGGCAACTATACAGTTTACACCTGCATATCATGACAGTCGCCGCGCTGCGCGGCGATGCACTGGCTCAAACTCTAGCTGCCCCGGGGGAAAGAAGAAAGAATTGACGAGCAAAAATTGCTAGCCTTCATCCACACGTTTCGGAACAGCAATTCCCGCCGACAAAATCATGGTAAAATAAACCATTAAGGAATGACATAACCAAGTGCCGAAAGGTTAAACTAAACCATTCGCGGAACTATATTTTTAAACGGCCCCATGTTAACATTGGAAGTTTCTAATGGACCATTATGATACCATTAAACCCCGTACCTTTGAAATAATTTCAACTATCATTAATTTTACGTTATATTCATTCATGACACATCATTCCAAGTTGTTTGATATATTACATGCCATAATTTAGCATTGCAGTTTCAATGAACCATAATGGTTCCACTAAAACAGGATGGTTCCACTAACCAGTTTCCTTGAAACCAATTTCGATTATCGTTAATTTTACTTTATATTCATTTATGACACATCATTCCAAGTCGTTTGATATATTACATGACATATTTTAGCATTGAAAGTTCCAATGAACCATAATAGTTCCACTAAACCAGGTTCCTGGAAACCAATTTGGACTATCATTAATTTTACGTTATATTCCTTCATCACTCCTCCTTCCAAGTCGTTTGATATATGACATGCCATATTTTAGCATTGTAAGTTCCAATGAACCATAATGGTTCCACTGAACCAGGTTCCTTGAAACCAATTTCGACTATCGCTAATTTTACGTTATATTCATTAATGACACCTCATTCCAAGTCGTTTGATATATTACATGCTATATTTTAGCATTGAAAGTTCCAATGAACCATCATGGTTCCACTAAACCAGGTTCCTTGAAACCAATTAGGATTATCATGAATTTTACGTTATAATCCTTCATGGCACCTTATTCCAAATCGTTTGATATATTACATGCCATATTTTGGTATTGAAAGTTCCAATGAACCATAATGGTTCCACTAAACCAGAATGGTTCCACTAAACCAGGTTCCTTGAAACCAATTTGGACTATCATTACTTTTACGTGATATTCATTTATGATACATCATCACAATTTGTTTGATATATTACATGCCATATCTTGTCATTGAAAATTTTTGAAGGTGTCATAAAGGTACCATTAGTGCACGTGCCAATGTTTCGATTGCAACAATTTTCAAAATGGTTCATTTCCTGAACCATATTTATTGGCCGAAATAGTAATTTATATTCGCTTGTATCTCGTCATTAAGATTTGTTTGATATATTACTCAATATTTCTTCCCATTGAAAATTGCTGGGCGGGAAAATAGAGGTACCATTTGTGCACGTGCCAATGAACCGATTTAGATAATATTTGTAACTGGTTCGTGCCATGAACCATATTCATCGACTGACGAAAACAGATTTTGAAAATCTTTCATAACCTCGGAGGAGTTTGAGTTACAGACAGACAGACGGACAGACACGTTTCCCCACACTGATAACATAAAGCACCTTTCGGTACTTAATAAAGAAAAGAAAAGTTCTCACCAAGTATCACGTTGTTTTCTTATCTTAGGAGAGGTGCACGCTGAAAGGCCGATATGCTTTCCTCCGCTCCTTGAATGCGCGCCATGACTGCTTTCTAAAACGGTTTTTCACTCATGTTGCGTCCGCAAAATAAAACAAAAAAAAAACAATGCGTGAGATAGGAACTACTTAACAACGATTCAATCCATCTTGGCTACTGCATAATAACAGTTACTAGCACCTTACATAAAAGGCAAGCTTCAACAACGCCATTTACCATGCTGAGCGTCCACTTTTTCTAAAGCTTGCTTCACTTCATACCCACGTTCGCTTCCATCAGAATAACAAGCGCGCAACCCAACAATAATAAAAAGAAAAACGCTCTTTTTGCAAAAATTCTCTTCGCTGCAACAAAGCCCTCCGACAACATCGACGGGCATTGTTACAACGTTAGAGAAAACACAACTTAACAAGAGCTTTTTTAACAAAAATGAACCGACTTCATGGATCATATAACTTTCCAGAAAAATATTCAGTCGAATAGCGAAAACCCCATCCAAATCGGATATACAGGAGTTTCTAAATTATGTCCCGTATTCTACATGTTTATTACTCAAAAACTATTACAGATTTTAACATGATTTTTTTTATTCACAAAAAAAAGATCAAAAAGTTTCTTAGCATGCCTTAATAAATTTCTATGTGCTCCCATTTATGGCATGAAGGACGTCAAAGCGAAATGATTTTTCTTGCATTTCGGGGGTGATTTCAGCAATTGTTTCAATTATTCTGTTCTTGAGTTTCAATGTCATCAACGTTGGTCTTGTACACTCTGTCTTTCACATATCCCCAGAAGGAAAAATCCAGAGGGTTCGTATCGGGTGAGCGAGGGGGGGCCAAGGGATTGACCCGTCCCTTCCAATCCATCGTCCTGGAAAGTTCGGATCAAGCCACTGGCCTAACCTGCAGGCCCCAGTGAGGAGGTGCTCCATCTTATTGATAGACTATGTTGGGCTGCAGTTCTTCCACCTGTGGAATCAGGTAGTCTCCAGCATATCTAGGTAGATTGCAGTGGTAATGGTGTCTTCAGCGAAAAAGAAAGGTCCGATTACTCGATCGTGCATTAAACCGCACCAAACATTAACCTTTGGATTATTGATGAAAACATTATTTTTATTATTATTATGAAAAGCTTTTATTTAACTTGCAATGTTACTTTGTTTAGGTCAAATCTTGTAATCAATATTAAACCAACTTCCCGAGAAACTAGAGCGCTGAAACTTAGAACACATGCGCAGGACCGATGACAATGCATGCTAATTTTTTTTTTTCAAATCTGCTCACTGTTTCGTGTTCTAATGGTACTAATTCATTACTACGTACTGTCCAATTGCCACAACAAAGAATTCGTTATGACAAGGGTTAAACGTATCCGTTGTTTATTGTTACAAAATTATGCCATATTGTTGACGAGATATTAAAAAAATAATAAAACATGATAAAAGCGTGGTTTAAAAAAAACCCCTTTTACATAAATAGTTAAAAACCTTCCCAGAAAAATATTCAGTCGAATAGTGAAAACCCCATCCAAATCGGATTAGTAGTTTTTGAGAAAATCGCGAACATACATACATACATACAAGATACATACGGGTCAAACACAGAACCTCTTTTTTTGAAGTCGGTTAAATACTACAAGTAAAAAAATTATTATGTACTGCTAAATATTAAATTAAAACAAAGCAATCATAAACACAACCATCAAACAGACCGCAACAAAGGGTTTCTTCAATCCATACAACATCTTTCTTCTGACCACAAGTCCGTGGCGCTGAACTTCGACTACATCAGCAACACTGGAAGCTCTTCAAAGAAATCCTCAAGGACCATGACAGCCATCTCCATGGAGCAAACAGTATGGATAAACAGGAAGACATCACCAGGCGAATAAACAGTGCCACTGAAGCTAATTCCTATCCATTGGTAAACAAGCCCGTTCATCGAATTATGCTCACTCCAGGAATCCAGCGCTTCATTGCAGATAGAAACAAGATCCGTAGGCTTTGGCAGCGCTATCGTTTACCTTGGCTAAAAACCAAATACAACAGGAAGAATTCAAGAAGAATGCAATTGAATACTCCTTTTTTTTAAATTCAAGGTGGCATGGGCAATTTTTTTTTGTTATCAGTAATTTATTTGCTTGTTGATCTTTCAAAACCTCTACGAGTAGGTGTCCATTAAACAAACGTTTTACATTTTTGACATCTCCAATCAATCGTTTTAGATCTTTTGCCACTAGAAAAGGTGAAATTCTTTTAAATGATTCCCCATTATTAATACTGATCTCCAAAAATCTAGGATGTTTAGGATACTTTGATGGCAGTCTTTCCTTCAGGTTGTTAGAATTTACGTTTTTTTTATTTGGGTTATTTTTGTTTGCCATAATATATTTAAATTTAATTTCAGCCCCCTCGCTCCCCACCCTCCACGGAGCCCAACAAGGCGATGCACATTGGCACCAGGGATACGGGGAGATATAGGCCTAGCCTAACCCTACAGCCGGACCCCCTTCGGGATCCGACCGGCCGATTAGCCTGAACGGGCTGGTTTCAGGTTCCCTTCTATCAGAGAAGCAGGGGCCAAAGTGGTGTGTTGTTCCGGAATAGCCTTCCCGTAACCACGAAGACTTCAGTTTCCCCCGATTTCGGGTCGCCGCGCACGGCCAACACGCGGGTGGACGTACTGATCACACCGGAGGCCCTTGGAGCCTCTGCTGCGAGCACCGGTCCGGCGGGTCCACAACCGACCGGACACTTTTAGTCTGACCCCTCAGCTAAGGCCTGTCTGGCATGGGTGACCCTTTCCAGCTTAGCCCTTAGCATCATTGAGGTACTCAAGCCCCTCCACCACGACAAGGTAGTGCCCATGGGGGGCATCGTGTGTGGCCAAGAGCGTAGTCCAGGGCAGTGGGGTATCCGTCATGGTCTGGGGCACGTTTTCCTGGTATGGAATGGGCCCCCTTGTTCTTCTGGAAAATACGTTGAATGGTTGAGATATCGTCAACTGCTCGGAGACCATCTCCACCCGTTTTTGACCTTCCAACATCCCGACGACCTTGTCGTGTTTCAAGATGACACTACGCCGTCACATCGCTCCAATGTCGTTCGAGAATGGTTCGAAGAGCATGCAGGGAAGACCCAACGACTGGACTGGCCATCCAGAAGCCCTGAACCCTATGGAGCATATCTGGAATGTCATTGAAGTCAGGTTCCATGCGCTGGATCCTCCACCCACGAACAGACTGCAATTGGTTACCACTCTGCAGACTGTGTGGTGTCATCTGCCTCTGGAAGTGTACCAGGGACTTGCAGACTCCACACGCCCCCTCACTTCCACGCCGTATTGCTGCGTTCCACTCGGCCAGAGGGCGGTCCGACCAGTTATTAGGTGACTATCCCATGAGTTTTGCTCAATCAGTGTAGTACACAGATAATCTTGAGCTAGAAGATTTTCACTTGTAAATAATTAAAATGTAAATTTTAAACGTATTACTTTTTATCAATTTTAAATTGATTTTATTAGCGCAGTTCATCTTTTTAACTATATTTTCAATATTGAGTTATTATTTTTATTTGGCTGGTAGTAATTTTGATCGTTTATTTCGTGGTTTAGTAAAATCCTACATTGTTGATATGGAAAATGATTTTGGATGAGTATATTTTACGTTTTCGTTTTCTTTTATTTATTTATTTATTTAGGTACAGCATTCCAAGGGGAATAGAGTTACAAATGTGGAGTATTTAAAACACATGTATAAAAATAAACTTATACAGGGTGTTTCATAATTGGTGTCCCGTCTTTAGGTCCAAATAACGACTCAAGGGGAACAGATTG
>JAHWFO010059101.1:0-15166 GCA_023313115.1 Rhysida immarginata
CAGCTCAGGCAAAATGTGCGGATTGTTTGCATACACTTTATCTTTCAAGCCATCCCAAAGGAAGAAATCGAGAGGTGTGTGGTCCGGCGAGCGTGCAGGCCGGATGCCACGCGAGATGATTCGATCAGCAAAGACGTCCTGCATAGAAGTGTACACGTTTCCATGCACTATTGCACACTTATTTTTGAATCACTCTGTATAATGAAGCCTGTATCAACTTCAGCTGCCTCTGCAATTCATCTCGTCCTTCAGTGTAATTCAGAAGTGACTGACTCTGAGGAAGTGTAAAGTAAATGTACTTTCTTTATTACTAACAATTCGACATCATAATGCAAATTTATATTTTCTTACTAAATTATCTTCTTATTTAAGAGGTGTTCAATACTTTTCTGATTTCTGAAAAAAAAAAATTGAAGTTCTAAGAAACATTTTTCCTGATGACATAATTATTATTGTAATGCTATTATTGATTTTATTTTTTCGTGTAATTATAATAAATAATACTATTTATATAAATAATAAAACGTAAATAAATGAATGGTCCCAAGGTTACACGCTTTCTCTTCCTTGTACGAGTAGTTACTACCTGACTCCCGCTACTTGGAGCTCAAGCTTTAAAAATTAATCTCTTCAAAACGGAGCAAAACACAGTTTTGAATTTTTTGTATTGTTTTTATGAAAGTATGTGTAAGATATTAATAATTTTTTAACGAAAAAAAAAATACCCACCTTTTGAGAAATTTGCATAAATAAAATATTTTTATTAAATTCAAATATTTGCGCATGTGTAATATAATCTTAAAATTTTCATATAGAATCTACAGTTTAAAGAGCTTTCATATGTCACCAATCACATCTTTCTAAGTAAAATACAACCGAAGTTACAGTACTTCATAGATAAATCCCCCACTCAAATTTCGAAAATTTTAAATGTTCGTAACTTTCATAAAAATGAAAAAATAATAATAATATTGGGCATTCATTACCAACTCCCTAGGGCAATTGTATATACCAAATTTCATTAAAATCCGAGAGGTCAGTGACAATGCCTGCCTGAACTGACGTGGAATGACACATTATGATTGCAGGGTGTGGTCTCTACTGTAGTAAGTCAAGTTTCCTGAAAATGGCATTGCCTTAGGTTGAAAACCTGCATGTTATAAACAAATAATTTATGAAAAAAATTATATCTCACTAAATATATTTGCTGTTCTCATACAAATGAACACAGATAAGTAAAAGAAAGCATTAGCATTATTTTTTTACAGGGTGATCCCAAACTTTATTTATTTTTGTTCAATTTTTTTTCTGGTTCCCTATTTGCCTTCGGGACAAAACCTTCGCTGAAATATATGAGGTGTAACATGCTCTTTATACCACTGAAGTTTCAGGATAATTCATCAAGTATTTTTTTAGATATTAAGGCAAAACGTCTAAAATCGAAAATGTCCAATTACTTTTGGGTAGATAGTGTATATCTTCACATTTTGGACGACCCTGTATATCAGTTTCAAACGTTACAGATATCAGTCACTTTTTTTCTATTTACATTATTTAATCTATGTCATACACTACATGATCAAAGGAGTTGGGACACCCCTGTGAACACCTGAAAATGGATCATTTCATGAAAAAAAACTCATTTAAAGTTAACAACAAAATTTATATAATTTTTTTTAATGGAATGATCCATTTCAAGCACAGTTGAATTGTAGAACAAATGACATATCATCAATATGCCACGACAGAAGGATCACTCCGGCCAATGCTAAACGTCGCCTGGAATGATGCAAAGAACGTCGGAACTGGACACTGGACCAATGGAGAAGTGTGGAATGGAGTGATGAATCACGGTTTACATTGTGGAAATCAGATGGCAGAGTCTGGGTCGAATGCCCGGAGAGCGCTTCCTGCCGGAATGTGTTGTTCCAACAGTGAAGTTTGTTGGTAGTGGAGTGATGGTCTGGGGGTGTTTCTCCTGGACTGGACTGGGCCCGCTCATCAAGGTGGACGGATGAGGGCTACAGGACCATTCTGGATAACGGGGCACTTCCAGCGCTGTGGGAACACTTCGGTGACGGGTCGTTCCTCTTCCAGCACGACAATGCGCCTTGCCACAAACCAAGATTCATATCCGACTGGTTTGACGAGATGCGGGTTGAAGAACTGGATTGGCCCGCTCAGAGTCCTGATCACAACCCCATCGAACATCTTTGGGACGAATTGGAACGACGTGTGAGATCCAGGATGGTTCGCCCTACATCTGTCCAGGAACTGACCACGACACTCCTCGAGGAATGGAGGTCAATACCTGTGGACACATACCATGTAGAGATATGAACTTGTGGACAGTATGCCATGTAGGGTGGAGGCAGTGATAGCAGCTCGTGGTGGTCCTACACACTACTGATTGAAGCTTTTTGCGGCTTTACGGTAGAGCAACAGATGTCCCAGCTCGTTTGATCATGTAGTGTATGTTTTCATAGAAACTGTAATTTTACGAGTAGTTCAGCACACGTCAGCACACATACCTTCCTCATAATCTTCAGTGGACTTCTTGAAATAAAAACTTGCAGATTCAAAAAATTAGTCAATTGTTAATAAACTCTAGCTAGAAAGTGAACTATTAGCAAGCACCCTGTGCCGTAGGGGGGGGGGGGGGGGCGCCCATGAGGCCCGGGCGTTAGCCTTGTTACCCTTACAAGGGGGTCGATGAGAAGACAGGGCGAAAGATGAACACCATGCCTCATGCGCCATTCACCCTCGCTTCGCCCCAGCAAGCACTATCATTTAATAGGAACAAATTTCCCAGCATGTTTTCGCGATGTTTTCTTACTAGGAGGCGATAATTTGAAATATGCGAATCGGGAATTACCAATACTCTTAAATTTCCCCGTTTATATCTTATTTCTATCAAAAACTCAAGCATTTCCGTGGAAGTTTACTTGATTTAGCGGGTATAGCCCTCCGCTTTCGGTAAGCCCTTGATTGATAATATGCAATATTCTAATTTGCATATAATGTTGATGTCGTCGAACAACTGCAAAAAACAAGCGAGAACTTAAGCTAAGACATACAACGGACGGTACATTTCGGGCGTATTCATGTGTCTCGTTGATCTTTAAGAAGGAGAGATGAGATATCCAGTCCAGTGGATGCTTGGAGAAGCTGAAAGTTATTTTCCATGTGAGAATAATGTGAGGGAAGGAATTTTAATATAAATCGGGACGGAATAACCGAAATCGGGAGAAATAAATCCCGTTTTACTTTCCAAAAAAATCGGGATAAAGAGTGAAAAATCAGGATTGTCCCGGTAGAAACGAGACGTCTGGTCACCTTACCAAAGAACGTGTTGTTTCATCACACATCGCTTCTTCAAACAGTGCTCTCAACATCCAGCATAAACTAGCTTTTGAAGCTCTGAACCATCTACCTTATTCTCCTGATTTTGCTCTCTGATTTCTCTAAATCCCCCCCCCCCCCCCGAAAAAAAAAAATCTGAATGGGACAAACTTTCAGACTTTGGAGGATCCATGGCTGCTGCAGACGCCTGGTTTTAGGTGCAGCTCCTTCTTAAAAGCTCTTGGTTTGGATATCGCAGCAAAAAATATATTGAACTATGTTGAATAAAAGAAATATCAACTCTCCTGGTCCTTCTTTCTTCAAAAAGCTAAGGAAATTATCCGCACTATTTCGTATGAATTTATATGAAGTTATTTTTCTGGCGTAAAATAAGCTGATCACTAAAGCAGCCGAAAAAATTATTAATATTTCGAATGAGAGAAAATTATGAAGGCAACGTTTTATCCGATAACCGGGATGTTTCTTTTGTTTTGTAAAGATGTATGGGCTGACGTCCAAAACGAAACGCTGAATGAGGACCTCAACACCTATGAAATTTCAGAAATGTTTGATGATGAATCTAAACAAAATTAGTCAGCAAAACTGGTAGGTATTTTAAAAACTTCGCGTGGCATGACAGTCGCTCTCCATCTGTGCTTGTTGCTGGGACTGTGATTTATTTTGTTATTGTTATGTTTTGATGTCTCGTGGCGTTTCTGTACTCAGGCCTGTCTGTACTGGATTTCAGAACTATTCGTGGCATTGGATTAACTATCAGGCGTACGGACCGGGTTTAGGATTCATCATCAAAGATTTCTGAAATTTTACGTCAACTCCCTACTTGAATCTTGATTTCCGAAAAATTTTATGCAAATTGTTTATTTTCTGAAATTTTATACTACGTTACCCAAAGAATACAATTGCACTAACCAAATTCCTCAAAACAACATACATTTCCAAAAACACACATTTAAACGGAATAAGGAAACACACGTTACATTTCCAGATCACAAAATCTTTAATATCTCTATAATGGTAACATTTCGGATAACATATACGGGGATATTCTCATAAGTATGCAGATCCTCTACTCAGTGTTTCATTTTGGACGTGTAATGCTCGAACACGCTGTATAAAAATTCGTGTACCGAGAAATATATAGTTCATATTAGCAGTTTTCAGAAGCTGCACATTAATAAATTAAAACACATTGTTCCTTATAAAGGGCGTAGTTAGAGGTTAGACCAGCTAGGGCGATTCATCAGTTTCCCCCCGTCTTCGAGTAACAAAATAATACACATCAAAGTTATATTGAAACAAAACTGTAAAAAGGCTAGTTTTACTATCCCAATAGAAAAACAATTTTTCTTTATGTGGTAGGCCGAAAATGCCGCCCGGGACAGACCGCGCCTTCCTCCCCTCCACTTGCTATTCAGAATTTAGTATAAAACAAAGCAGATCCTTCAATGTAGAACACAAGGAGAATTTTGACGAATTTTGTTTGCCTTTCACCGCTTGCGACATCTATCGATAGATTTAGAAATGCTCCTTTTATAAAGTTAAATTAAAAATCATCAAAAACATCCAAAGTCTATTGAAATCATTCAAAGAAATACTGTGCATGTTTATTGAACTTAACTTTCAATGAAATCATTGTACTATAGAAAAAATTTACGCCATGTTTAGTATAATTAAATTTTGAAGCAGAAGAATGACTGATAAACTGTATAAGCAAAAGATAAAATTTCTTATAGAAATTCTTAATATATTTCATAACAAGTGGTACCTGATTAATTCATAATATATTTTACAGTAAATGAAAATATCTCTTAAAGCAGCCTTTATTTATACGTAGGCATGTAAATGTGTTAAGTATTCGATATGAAACTTACTTTATTCGGAGTGGGCGCGAAATTTCCTGTAGATCAGAAGAAATTCACAAACACCAAAAATTGATTGTCAAGATCAGGAAGGATTTGTCAGAAGCTTCAAACTCTGGAGTTTCAATTTGTAATATTGAAATCCTTGCGAACTTTTCATCAGAAATGTCACAAGGCATTCGCCTATTTTCCAACGCGACAACGATGTCACATACGCTTGAAAGCCATATAAAGAAACCAGCAATACGTCAGAAATTTTGTGAGACATTCAATTCATTTTTTTTTTAATTTCGCGCACAAAGAATCTTGTAAATGGAAAGTCCGCCCAGTATCAACAAAGTTCTTATAAATCTCGCCGGATTACTGTACAGGGTGTTGCAGATAACTACAGGGTAATATAACGGGAAGCCTACCCGCTCGATTGCAGGGGTCGGGTCGACATCAAATGATAATTGAGTGATTTTATCAAAAACATGACAGTTTTCACGTTCACCCCCCTCACCGACTGTGAAAATGCTGGCTGCTGCTGGACACCTTCATCTCCCTCCATTCTGCCAATCAACCGAGCCGACAATTGAGCGGGTAGGCTTCCCGTTATACTGCCCTGTAGTTGTCTGCAACACCCTGTACAATGTGAAATGATGATTGCATTGTGTTTAAAATTAACATTTGATTTAGATAAAATAATTACAACTCTTCCCTGAAGCTGAGAGTGAATGTTAGAAATATGCTTCCAAATTTTTAGGATTATAAGCAGTCTGGTCTTAAGGGTGAACGAGGCTTCATAAGAGCGAAAGGCGGGCCTACGGCATATTGATTTCATATCAGCGTAAGGAGAAGTTGGTACTGGTGTCCGGTCCAAAAATAAAAATTTGGAAAAAGACCCTTATCGTTTTGTACTTTTGAGAGTAACTGAAATTCAACTCATTCTATCGGCGATATCTTTCTGAATATTCAAGATATTTGCTTGGGCTTCTTAAAAAAGTAAGTCTCTAGATTTTGCTAATAAATTATGTAAAAGACATTTTGGTAACGCTTGGGCTTGCGCAGTTAAACATTATTTAATAAAAATGTTCATATTTCATCAAATATTTAATATTTTTATATTCTGATTGCAGGGTGTTGTCTCTACTGTGATTTGTCAAGTTTCCTGAAAATAGCATTGCATTGGGATGAAAACCCTGCATGTTATAAACAAAAAACTTACGAAACATTCGATTTTTTTAAAGAAACTTTTATATGTCCATGACAATACGAGCATAGAAATTGGACACAACAAAAATGGGAGAGTGTCATCTGGTCAGATGAATCGTCGTTCATATTATTCCAGACAAACGGACGTGTTTAAGTTTGGAGAACGCCAGCAGAAACCTATCATGTTGACTGTCTCCTTCCTACTGTTAAGCATGAATCAGTTATGCTATTGGGGGCGATGTCTTATCGTGGTCTCGGCCCACTTGTTGTTCTGCATGGACGGGTTACAGCACAGGATTATGTCAGTATTCTGGCCAGCCATCTTCATCCAATGCTGTATATTGTGTTCCCTGATGAACGACCTGTATTCCAAGATGATAATGCTCTCATTCACACCGCTCGAATTATCCGAGATTGGTCTAATGAACACGATGATGAAGTACAACATCTCGATTGGATCTCTCAGTTCCCTAATCTTATTATCATTGAACCTATGTGGGGGATTTTGGAGGCCAAGTTGCGCAATAGGTTTCCACTTCCAAGGATTTTTTTGTGAATTAGTGACCTTTTTGCAGGAGGAGTGGCTACGTATCCCCGTCACTGCTCCTCAAGACTTGTATTTGTCCATCCAACGTTGGATATAAGCTATAATTAATTCAAAAGGAGGGCCTATTAATTAAATTTTGTATCATTTCACCGGTGTGCACATTATTTTGTCCGACCCCTGTATATACCTATCATTAAACATTTCGGAATTAAGCTTAAATATACCATTGTAAATGAAGTATATTTAATATGTTTAAATACAACAGTTGAGTTTTAATATCCATCCCAGGAACATTTTGATAGTAAATATTACGTTCATTGGTAAAAAAAAACAAAAACCTTCAAAGCATATGATACCTTATTAAAGTCTTCCATAGTATTTATTTGAAGAATACGTGACTGGCCATCTCTTCTCATGACTAGTCCTCCATTGCGAGTCGACAAAAGTTTTATTTTCCTCATTCTCCTCATTTATTTTGCTGTTGCGAATTTTCTTCCGTTCCGGGCATAATTTCATTGAGGTAAATTGGATTATTAAAGGAATACTCTAGATCAAGTGTATTTACATTTCTTTTGATTCTCCTCTAACGCAATAGTTCCTCTTTAAAACATGCTCTTGTGAATTTTACAACTAATGAAGAGATTTGTGCTTCTGAATGAGTTCGTAATCGATGACATGTATCAAAATCTTCATCTTTAATTTCAACCTGTAGCACATGACCAATTTCTTTAATTATTGAGATGCTTTTTTTCTAACGGTTTAACAGGTACTCCATGAATCTCCGACATATTTATTCTGGAATACTGCTCAGAGTCAACAAATCTCATCATCAGTTCAGAAAATAGTCAGTCTCATCATCAATTTTTACCATTAGCATCTTTATTGCACCATCGTTTAGAAAATGCAAGGGCTTCTTATGTAAACCAATTGCTTTTCGTAATATGATATCTACGATGAGTAAATTTATTTTAAAACATGCAATGGTGATTCAACAAGTAAGGCTTGTTTTACAGGACGAACAAAATCGGCCCGGCAAAACTAATACGGCGTCTCTCTTTGTTGGGATGATATTCACATTAGTCTAGATTATGAATTACTATATGTGAAGTATTGGATTGGCATTTGAACCTGCGTATCTCCGTAATGCAATTCGTTCTTTATTGTGAAATCGTCCTTATGTTTATTTATTATAGTTATGATAAATCTCTTCTGCAAAGATCTTTGCTTTATACTAGTTCTTGGCAATAATTCATAAAAATATGGCTGTGGGAGGTACATTTTTCCCTCTTTGTATGAATAAATTTCTTATTTACTGTCATGCATTGTGTAATATGCCTACTCTCTACAAATCTTTCTATCTACTCTGCAATGTTTGCTATTATAAAAATTGTTTCTCTTTTCACGCTCGAGATCCAAATTTATGTGCATTCTCGCGTGTTCAGTGATCTTGAAAGGAGTGGAATATGGAAAGGAAATGTAAGTAATAAAAAACGTACAGCTTTATTTCTAGAAAGACGTAAAGTATTCAGGTCGATTTCCTGAATTTGGTTTGTTACGATTTAGGGAATAGATATGGAAATGGAGTTAATTCGGTTAAAACTCGAAAACTTAAATTGTCGCTGGATTAAGTTACTCAGAAATTAATAAGATATCTTAATTTTGTTTCCAGGCCAAAAAAATTAATACATTTAATTTGGATATGTTTATCTCTTTAAAATTATGCGCACAAACGTATCTCCTCAGAGTTCCGCAGATGTCTTTCGCGTAAGACGTTTCTGTGAAGAGAGGACTATGCAATATAAATTTTCAAAGTAAGGACATCAACATTTACTGGCCTACAGCCATCTAATAATTTATGCATTGCTATTAAATAATGTCCATGAAAAATATGCATGTGCACGTTGATCATTTGGTTCATTAATGTGCAATGCACTTTTAAGCTTTCTCTAGGATAATATGATTATAAGTTTATGCTAATTTAAGGATATGTTGTATATGCTAATTTTGTCAAAATTCCGGAAGGCTACGAAATAATGCATTATGAAATATCCTCTGCTAAGCGTTTAAAGTTGTGGACTAGAAAGCGGCGTATATGACAGCGTAGTCTTCAAACAAACTGCGCTTGATTTACATTATCTTTAAGTTTTAGGTAAAACTTGTGTATGAAAGCTAACTGGCTTGAATTAATTAAGATTCGGATCTACCTTAGAATATGTGCAGTTGTGAAATACATTTAAAAAGAATGCGGTGATTCGTAGCATATTGGAAGCTCTTGTAAGAAAAAAACTATTCTTAGTAAGTTGTTGTTTTTATGCACTCGAATATATTTAAATTCTTCACAACTTAATGAGACATTGATTCCCATTGCGATAATCCTATTGAAAAAGCAAAAAAAACACGAAAAAAATAACTTTGATTAATGACAATTTGTGAAAAAAATGCAAAAAAGATAGGGGAACCAAGGTCCGCATTATTAACTAATTTTAGCCATTACTGAGCAAGATGCTGCATTATGATCCTGAAAAAATTATTTACTTAAGAACAGAGCTCTTCCAAAAATTATTTATGTTACACTGCTTCTGTAGTGGTCCTATTCTATTTTAAAGATTCCATTCTATTTACTGTCTTTTCAGTTCGGATCAGTTATTTGTATCCCTTGCCTATAACTATCCGTGATAAATTTAGGAAAAGAATCATGTTTCTTATAATCATAAAACGATTTCACGAGCTTGCATGTCAACGTTCACAGGATGCACGATGTGAAAATCTCTTAAGAATATTCTTAAAATTATTTGACCGAGATTTTCAAAGGTTATTAATTTTCTAGTGCCATTTGAATTATTCATTTCACGTTTTGGTGTCATCCTTATGAGCTTATCGATCCGAAAATTGGTAGTCACATCCTCTTAAGAGTTACTGTCTGATAGGTGTTTCATTGCTCGTAAAACGTCTGACCAAAGCTAAACCACATTACATTGCCATTAATGTCATGATGCGTATGAATTTTGATAGCGTGGGTCGCACTTTCACAGCTTTCAATAAAGGATTCAGTAAAGGATTTTATCATTACTCTGCTCTGAGGCATGAATTTATAATAGTTTTTATCTATTTCTACGTTTATAATGTCTATTGCAAAGCTAATCATGATTGAATTAGAGATTATCATTTGCTAATATGAATTGAAACGAATATACGAGGGTGGTTTGAAGAGTAACTTGTTTCGCGAACCAAATAGAAATTTAACGTAAAAAACGTTACATTTAGATTTTGAAGGTGATTAAATACAATTTAATAAAGATTGAAACGACTTTTTAAGGAAATACGTAGAAAAGGTTTGATCTTCGTTCTTGTATAGAGTGGAAAAGAAATTTATTAAATAAATTATTTTTGATTTGTTTTCCTTATCAATTGAAAAAATAGAAAATTTTAAATTTCGAATTGTGTATCTAAAAAGCTATACTGTTCCTTGATGTTTTTTGTTATATTTTGTTGTCAAGCCTGTTTATGTTATTTATGATGACAGATTTAAGAAAGTTTATACCTGGCGATTCATGAACTCATAGATGATGTATTTGGCGAAAGAAACGATGGCAAAACACAGTGAAATACGAGAGCAAAAAACTTACGATGTTTATTCCATGAGTGCTACAGTAAGAAGGGAAATAGAACAAGTATCGCCACCTAGTGGCAAAACTGAAAAGTAGCAAATATGTAAATCCTTGAACATAATAGCCCCCGCCTTGAAAGGCTTGACTTTCAAAACGTGGCAAAAAGAAAGCAATAAAACAAATAATCAAAAACATTAACAATCGTTGGGTAAGGGACAAATCTTTGAAAATGATCTTTTCAAAAGTCCCGTAGAAGTACGGATGGTGGCCACACGAGGGATGCCATCTCTGCCAGGATGAAGCTGGGTGATACGGCCGAGCTTCCAATGGATAGATGGTTGGAGATCGTCCTTGATAAGCACAAGGGAGTCTAGTTTCAAGTTGGAGCTGCAGTGATGCCATTTTACTTTCTGCTGCAATTCACCCGATGTACACCAAACTCCATCGTTTCCAGAAGTGCTGCAGCAGTTGCTGAACCAACTGGAACCGGGAAAGTCTCGATAAAGGAATGGGAATGACAGAAGGATCTGGAATCGTGGTAAGTGGTCTTCCAATAAGAAAGTGACCTGGTGTCAAAGGTTCAAAATCCTCAGGTTCACTAGATAGCGGAGTCAGAGGACGAGAGTTCAATACCGCTTCGATTTGGGCTAGAAGATTATAAAGTTCTTCAAAAGTTAATTTGGCGTTGCCAATGAATCTTTTGAGACGATGCTTGGAGGACTTAATACCTGCCTCTGAAAGGCGCCAAAATGGGGAGAACGAGAAGGAATGAAGTGCCACTGAATACCCAGCTTAGAAGCAGAACGAGTAATGCAATCCTCGCTGGACTTCAAGAACACGCCAAGATCTCGCAGCAAAAAACGGGCTCCCAGGAAATTTCTCCCGTTGTCAGAAAGAATGTGTGAAGGGCAGCCACGACGAGATACGAATCTTCTTAAAGTCAGAATGAAGGAATCTGTTGTCAAGTCCGTGACGAGCTCCAGGTGAATGGCTTTTGTGGCGAAGCAAACAAAACACTTGGAAGTCTTGCAGCCTCGACCCCTTTTGTCTTTAATCAAAATAGGGCCTGCATAATCTATCCCAACAAATTGAAAGGGAAAAGATGTTTCAACTCTGCTACGAGGAAGATTACCCATGACAGGTGTAATGCCTTTCGGAGCAGCACGGAAGCACTTAACACACTGGTGAACGACACATTTAACCAAATTTCTTCCATTAGTAATCCAGCATCTTTCTCTTAGTGATGCAAGAAGTAGTTGAGGACCAGCATGCAGGAAGCGAAGGTGTTCTGAGGTGACTAACAGTCTAGTTAGTGGATGCTTCCCAGAGATGAGGAGGGGAAATTTCTTATAAAACGAATAGTCAGAATTAAGCAATCTACCTCCAACCCCGCAGCTGGCCGTCAGAGTCTAAAAACAAGGACAAGGAAGGTAGCTTCGAACGTGATCGAGGATCATGGGATTGACAAATTTTAATCTTCTCAGGGAACGAGTGGTTTTGAGAAAGTCTAACAAGAGTCAGGAAGGCACGCTCAATTTCCGAAGGTGTAAGAGGACCATACACTCGGTCATCCTTGGGACGTAGACAATTGTTCTTGAAACGCAATATAAGGGCAACGATGCGATTAAGATGATCAAAATCTGAGAATCTTGAAAACGGAAATGAAGAACATGCAGCAGTGGCAGATATTACATCTAACCTTTTTACTTCTGGAAGATCAAGTGGTACGGAAGGCGTTTGAAGAGTTGGCCAGGAAGATTCTTCTAGAGAGAGCCACGGTGGTCCATGAAACCACAAGGCAGAATCCTTCAGCGCAGTAGGAGAGACCCCTCTTGAGAGGATGTCGGCAGGATTATTGCCACTGGAAACATGATTCCACACAGAATTGTTGGAGAGTGTCTGGATCTCAGATATACGATTGGCGACAAACGTGTGTAGACGATTTGGATGCATTTTCAACCAACCGAGTACAATGGTGGAGTCAGTCCAGAAGAAGCATTGATCAAATGTAATTTGGAGCGCAGAAGTATCCTGCTGGACTAAGCGGGCGAGAGTGAGAGCACCACAAAGTTTTAGTTTGGGAATGGATAAAGACTTGAGAGAGCCACTTTGGCTTTCGAACACAATAAGTTTGAGAAAACAGCACCGTTTTGATCAACAGAGCGCACATAGATGCAGGCGCCATAGGCCTTGATGGACGCGTCGGAGAAGGCATGAAGCTGTATGCTTTTCGGCTCATCGCAGATGATACGTCTGGGGAAGGCAACTTCGTTTAGGGCAGGAAGATCACCTTTCAAGTTCATCCATTGAGTGGACAAGGAGCGAGGAATAATATCGTCCCATGAAAGTTTCTCTAACCAAAGCGCTTGCAATATCATCTTGGCCATAATAGTGCAAGGGCTTAGCAAGCCAAGAGTGTCGAAAATCTGAGATATGTCGAACAGGATAGCACGCTTAGTTATCCTTTTTGGAGAGGTAAGAGAAATAGAGAATGTCAACTTATCATCGAGTGGCGACCAATGCAGTCCAAGAGTCTTTGTGGTATCATGCGAGCCAATATCAACTAGGATAGGGTGAATGTCAAACTCTATGAAGTCTGAAAGAATTAGAGGCTCGTTCGAGATCCATTTTCGTAAATTGAAGCAACCAGTTTGTAAAGTAGCAGAAAGGTTTTTGCACAGTATCTTTGCTGTGGAGATGTCGTTCGCTCCACTCAACAAATCGTCAACGTAGAAGTCTTCTTTTATGATTCGAGAGACCTCATTGCATTCAATGCCCTGTTCGAACAAACATCGAATTGCAGAAGCAGTACCATAAGTAACAGTGTTCAGATTATAGGCTTTGTTGGAGTCATTTGGATCAGGTCTCCATAAGATGCGCTGCAAGGGTCTTTGAGACTCCTCAACCAAAACTTGGCGATACATCTTTTCTATATCAGCCGAGAAGGCGTAGACGTGTTTGCAAAATCGGATTAGAACACTGAACAGATCCTGTTGAATTGTAGGGCCAACCAATTGTAAGGAATTAAGTGATTCACCCGATGTAGTAGGAGCAGAGGCAATGAAAACAACACGAAGCTTTGTAGTCAGGCTATCTTCATTGAGAACGCCATGATTAGGTAAAAAGCAGGAAACTTCAGAAGGTGCAAGGTCGCAAACGGACATGTGGCCCAAGTCTTCATATTCTTGCATGAACTGTGTATAACGCTGATGCAAGGCAGCGTTCGATGCAAATTTTCTTTCAAGATTTAGAAGAGATTTTTCAGCTGTTTCGTATGAATCACCTAATACTTTTGGAGCTATTAAGAGGAATACTGACGATAAATCGACCACTAGAATCACGCTTGGTATGGCTCTTGAAGTGAGATTCACACTCGTCTTCTTCCAAGGTGCGAAGCTTAGGGGTATCGATTTCTTCTATTTTCCAGAAATTCTCCAATTGCTCTTGAATGCGAACAGAACTGCGAATAAAATTACAACGAATGTCTGGTGGAGTATTGCAAGGAAACGAACCAGCCACAATCCATCCAAAATGAGAAGCTTGCAGAATAAGCATTCTGGATCCAAGTGGAATGCGCCGAGTGAGAACAATTTGCCAGAATGAATTCACTCCAAGGAGAAATGTCGATTCATTCAATGTCACTAAACCTCGGGGACATTGAAGTGAGGATCAGCCATCTTCAGGTTGTCGGGAATGTTTATGCTGACAATATCAATTGGTGTGTTGGGCAGATGACCAGTAATCTGAGGAACAACTAAACATTGAGATTTCAAGCGATAATTGGATACCCGAGAATGCAAAAGAATTTCACAACGACAGTGGACACTGGTAGTAGAATTGGTGATGCCCTGAACTTGGATGTTGACTGGAGTTCGAGGCAGCTTGAGCTTCTTACATAGAGAAGTTACAAACGGTGAAGTGCTACCACAATCAAGTAGAACTCTTGCCTGATGAACTTGACCATGATGATCAACAACGTTCACAACAGCAGTGGAGAGAATAGCACATTGTTCGGAAGGCGACAACGCCGAGAGGGTGACTGTATCATTTTCAACAACTGACTTCTCGGGGGTGGTCATGGGATCAAGATGTAGAAGAGTTTGATGTCTAGCTTTGCATTTGTTGCAGCTGTGCTTAGAGCTACAGTTCATAGCGAAGTGACCTTTAGAAAGGCCATTTATGCAGCATCTTAAATTCTTTACTTTAGCAAAACGTTCCTTGACAGGCATAGATTTGAAAATGGAACAAGAGTACAAGTTATGATCTTTATTGCAGACCGGACAAGAGGACGAGGTTGAGATGAAACTTCTTGAAGTGGCGGATCGCTCATTTGTGGGTTTAGCATGTCTTTGTTCTAGAGTTTCCAACAAATTTGGAGTTGATAAGATAGACAAGGAATGCATCTATCTGATGCTCTTTATTGATCAAAGAATCCAGAGATCGAATATTTTTCTTGGCTGAATCAATCAAAGTGCGCAGTCTTGCAGAGGATTCTTTGGAAATGGGCTCTAGATCGAATATGGCCTTCATAAGGTTATGAATTAGTACTTTTCGATTGTCATAGCGATCATGAAAACTGTCCCAAGCAATAATGT
>JAHWFO010059101.1:15266-26474 GCA_023313115.1 Rhysida immarginata
GCTATTTTCATGAATGAGGCTCGTAAATAAGTCTTTAAAGTTCAGCCAGTCTTCAAACTTCCCACTAAATTCTGGTAGTTTGATGGTAGGCAACTTAATTAAATTAGATGACGAATTAGAGTGACGTGAGCTGCCGTGCGAACTTACAGAACTGGAGGGGGAGGTTGGGAGAGGCCTATTTCTATCTAACAAACGCTCAGCATCAATAATTACGTTAAAGTACTTATCTTCAAATTCTGCCGATTCAGAGTCGTCGTTTGTGTCATCTGCGTCGATCTCTAGTTGAATCTCATGAAACAAAGCGAGTAATGGTTTTGCATTGGGCAGTTGTTCACGTAATAGAGCAGCATCGCGGTCATTCAGTGGCGTAGAAAGATTTGCAGATTCAAGTGCTCGAACATGGGATTCAAAACGAGTTAGCATAGCTTTGATGGAAATGCGTTTTCTTTTAGGATACATTGTGTTTGATGAAGCCAGGAGGAGATACGTAGAAACAAGATGGCGGAATGGCGGGAAAGGCACTAATGATGGCGGGAAACACGATCAGTGTTGAACAAACGACAGCATGGAGCGGCAAGACAGTCACAAACACGACGAATAATCAATACACTGAAGTGGTGGAAAGAAACATCACGATGTTTTCTCAGCAAAAACACACATTCAACAGTTCGAAGGACCAGGAGCAATCATCAACTGAGGTCATGAAAGCAAAACACTCGAGAGAAATAACTTCGATAGTTGCAAATATTATCCGGCTCAAAGGACCAAACTTCTAACCAAACTGTTTATGTTATTTATGATGACAGATTTAAGAAAGTTTCTACCTTGCGATTCATGAACTCATAGATGATGTATTTGGCGAAAGAAACGATGGCAAAACACAGTGAAATACGAGAGCAAAAAACTTACGATCTTTATTCCATGAGTGCTAGAGTAAGAAGGGAAAAAGAACCAGTAACGCCACCTAGTGGCAAAACTGAAAAGTCTTTGTTCGGTACAAACTTAGAACAGTTCATATCGTTCAATCTGTTGACCTGCACAGTCACTAATGAGGATAAAGTTTTATCTGTACTAAGGCTGCTCATAAAAATCAGTCTTATCTTTTCTAATTAAACTAAAAAAATCTCTCTTCTGTGGCATGCTATGATAGAACCACAGTATTAACTATGATACTTTTGAAAGCAACGTAAACCTGAGATGTTCATCACCAATATCAGTTCACATAGTATCTAAGGGTCATACATTAATGTTGAAGTTCAATTGAGGTTAAATACAGTACTCGAGGTCCATCTCTGCTGCAGAAAATTCCAGAATATCCTTAAATCTGTGACAGTAATATTCTACTTGAAAAGATGTATAAGAACTTTCAAAATCCACAAAAGTGCTGTTACAAACCATTGGTTCTTTAAATGGAAGTTTAAGTTGCAAGTATTGAACAGTGTTCATAGATAATTTTCTGGCACCCTCATAAAAAAAGTCTCAGTCTTGCTGGATTGACAGTGTCCTCCAAACGCTGCAAACATTGTTTTGTTGCAAAGCCTATGTAAAAATCTTTGTCTTCTAGTTGATAGTGCTCATCGACAGATATCAAGTAAAGACTGCCAAGCCTATTTTGTACATGAGATTCATCTGGAAATCGGTTTATTATTTTTAGTAAGGGATAATGCATTTCTGTAGATATTATAGTTTTGCCAATTGAGGCTCATCCTTTTGCAATACCAAGTTAAATTTACTCAACACCGGCAGAAGTGATTGGTAAAACAGTAGATATCCTTCTGTTAATGGATCTACAAATGCTTTCTTAAGCCTGTTAAATCTAACTGCCCTGTCAAGAGTTGACAGAAAGTAAGATTTAAATGCTTGAAATAAAAATCTTTATTTTGATTATGGTTTTGCTTTTTATAATTTTTATGTCGTAGTATGTGGAATAAAGAAAACTTTCATATTTCGTTTTCTTTCTTGGTTTGTTTATTTTCAAGGACGGGTATAGCTTGAACGCCAGCTAGCTGAGCTCGGGTGAGTGGCATAAGATCAACTATGCTTGCCCGCCCGAACTGGCAAACCTTTTCTTTTTTTTAAACATGGAAAATACATTAACGAGAGAGTCAATACTAAGAGAAGTCTCAAACAGCCTTTGTATGTATGATGTTTGATATTTTTTATGTATCAAGGACTCATTTGCGACCTTCATTTTATTGGCCAAATATATACAAAACAAGATGCTCTACCACCCCTAAAAGTTTGTACACAGTTCATCAACACCCTGTAGAAGACATAACTTTATATACTGAATGGCACTTTAATTGAGCGAACAGCTCTTATAATAGAGTGAAAAGCTCCGATTAGAAGATACGTGACTGGCAATCATGTGAATGCAGTAAAAGAGCATGGTAATCAAACAAATTCAGTAGCATGTATAGCGGCATGTGGCATGTTAACCAGCAGGATATATAAAACTAAGGATTTGTTTGACATTGGACGCGGCATTGTAGTTTGTGCCAGATCCTGCATTTTTGCAACATGCTGAACTTGAAGATTGTACACGCACACTGCCGAGCAATAATTCGTAAAACAACCGAATAATACAACGGCAGACTACAGAAGGATTTGCCGGAAACACAATATATGCCGTGTTCAAAGTCAGCCGATAACCTATACGAGAGCCACACATTTCAACGCAAAATAAGGAGTTGCAATCGACTGGAAAAATGTGACATGGTCTGATTTATTACTCTTCCTCCTTCAATCGTTGATGTCAAAGTGTGAATATGACAGAAAAAAATCACCAAGCCAAGGACTCATTCTGCTTGGCTAGTATCGATTCTTTCATAAATTTTTTCATGATATATGTAAACACCGTGACATGGGAATATTTTTACTGACACTCATCAACCTGTTCATGGCCATACTCTTCGATCTAATAGACTCCGCTAGAAAGAAATGAATGTTTATCTTCTGTCAGCTCTTCGAAAATGAATACCGTCTCCACTTACAGAGTTTTTTCATATATAAAACACTTTTCATATATAAAACACAAACACTTGTGAATGTGTTACCCGCAGTTTATTTCCGCCACCAAGAATCTACTTACAGCTCTTTTTTTTATTCAATAAAGCAGTCATTCAAAGACGACATTTTCACAGATTATTTCATTAATTGCGCTATCTATTGGGATGCCGTGCATTTCTGCAAGGAAACTTCAAATTCGCAGCAATCAAATTTTTAATTTTCTGTGTTTTAGCTGAGAAATATTATGTGGGGCATTAGAGTCTGAACAAAGCTCTAAAAGCACCGTCATTCACTATTTATATTATCAATGCAGGGATGCTATTATACAAATCATAGTGAATAGAAAACCTTTCAGTTTGTGTGTAAATTTCAGTTCTGCTTAAGGAATTCATAGATTGACAATACTGATATTTTTGCAAATAGACTAGTCTTATATTTTCCCAATAATTTCTACGTTTTGTTTAATTTAATAGGATAAAAATAGCTGACTGAAAAGTATAATATGCCATTTTACAAATATTTAGAATTATCACAACTTTCTTATCTATCCTTAATGTAAATTTTTCGATAAAGTGTTTCTTTCTTTTTTGCCCTCTATCTTCAGTAAGAAGTCACATGCAATTACCAAAAAAAAGTTGTTATTCATAATTTCTTTGGCATTCCCTTTAATTTCATTCATCTCCATTATTTTTTAAAGTCTCATTTACAGGCTAAGCAATGATAATAGGTTCTCTTGGGGAACCTAATTTTTATCACTTTTCACGGCTACGGACCTTCATCATTGATTATCTGCTCGGGTTTCTGAGAATGCAAATTAAAATGTAAAAATCAACATGGAATCAAATCATTCACACTGTATAATTACGATTTCTCATTTCTTAGATATCTCATAGGGACATTCTATAAAGGAAAATCCTTAATGATGAAAATAGAATGCCTTTCACCTTTGAAAATGAAGAAGGAAAACGAACCCTTTTCCATCAACATTAGTATTCAAAGAGTTCGAACCCGCACCCAAGAGACTTAATAATGAAGATCTTCAAGTTCAAAGTGATTACCACCATCACTTACTTAACCAAATTTATTCAGGCTAGACTATTGATATGTCATTAGCATGGAGGAAAGGAGTTAATGTGCCATCCTTTGAATCAGTATGCACGGAATAAGGGCCCATTTATTACCATACGATTAACTTCAGTTTGATGAAGTAAGGATGGAGAAAAATTCTGAAATCAGGTTCAAAATTCGATGATAAAGGGCCTAATTCAATATCGAAATTATTTTTTTTCTAAAAAACGGGCTTGAAATAATATTTTTTCTGAAGATTTTATTTTAGATTGGAACGCTAACAAGGATATCACGAATTTTACCAGAAGAAATTTTTTTTATGATTGCCTGTATTTTTACTTTTTATTGTTTGTAAAGAGCGACACATTCTGTACCCGAAATCCGTTGCTGGGGAAAGAGAAGGAAATGATTTCATACGGTAATCGATTTTCTTTCCCCTTACACCGATCTTTTTAATAATTCATGACTGTTTTTTATTCTACTCTATTTCCATGTTCTGTTCGATAGTTCCGTACTATTTTCCCCTATAAAAGTCTGTGTATAGCATTGAAAAGTGTGGTTTCCTTTGGGGACTTTCCCACAACCTTTTTTCTCACACCCTTGAGAGGGAGTTCTTTCTTTCTTTGAAAGCGACAGTGGGAATAGTTGATATTCCAGCAACGACTTGATGATGTCCTTTGAAGCTCGGAGCATCGCTGAATTTGTCGCTCCTAAAGTTGAACCGTAGCTGCACAGAAGGGAATAAAAATGTACAGAGCTCCAACGTAAATGCCGGAAACCACCATATAATGTAGTCCGATGTGAGTTTCAGTGATTGTTACATAGCTCAAGGCATTTTCGTTGAGCCCGTAAAGATTGCCGGTTTTGTTTTAATTTTTAAATAATTTTATTAGGGCCATTAAGCGTTTGAATTTGTTAAAAGTCGACATTACAAAAAAGTACGCATATGCTACATTTATTTCTTTAAAAAAATCAAAGTTCAAGCGGAAAGGGACTATCCGAGGATCGTTCAATAGAAACACGTTTAGAGCCTGCTAAGCAATTTTTATTCAAAGATTTTAAATAACATTAAGGCATGAGTCTCATTGGTGCACTAATTATAGATTCACATCTGATAAAGTTCCTGAAGTGTTAGCGGAACCATTGCGTAACATCAAACTTATGTCAGCTTCGGAATTGAACCGCCGTCCTGGTAGTGATTGTTTTAGAGGGCCAAAGACGTGGAAATCCCACGGCAACAAGTCAGACTGTGAGGTGGATGTTCTAATGTTCCAACTATCTCCCATTTTCATGTGATGATGCAACAAAAATATGTTGAAATTTCTTGCACGGGTCAAAACTTTCGTGGATTCCCTTCTTTGAAATTTTTTGCACCATTCAACACTGCCGTAGGAGAATAACTATGGTCGCCTTATACAGCTTAGATTCTCGTAAAAGTTTCCATTGGCTGACGCCGTTCAGCGGTCAAAAAATGAATAACAGCACGCAGATTATCTTTGGACGACTATTTACCACGAACGCCATCTTCCAACTTCATCATAAGTTTTAGAAAGAAACAAATAGCTAATGTATGTGATAGACGCCTCATTGCACTCTGTCTCAAAATGTTAACCAGTGTCGTGCTTTCTTAATTACATTCAAAGGCAGCAAATCTCGTCTAATTTTAACAATAACAAAGAAAATGACGAATTAAATATGTGTAAAAAGTACAATTCAATGATTTATAATACATTAGCAACAGTAAAACAAACAAAAAAAAAGATTGTCCCAAAATGATAGACATTTAGCAAAAGTGCAAATAAAAGAATGCTTCATAATTAATCCCCTCCCCCTTCAGCCTTAATAACTTGAATACATCGATTCAAATGTAAGATGTCCATTAATGAGTATATTTTCCCATGCATCGATTATTGCATCTTTCACTGCAACGATGCATGTCATCTTTGTATATCTCCCTAGCCATAATCCCACTAATATTTTCAATGCGGATTTAGGGCTGGCCATTTCATCACTTGTAATTCTAGGAGAAAAAAACATGTTTTATTAGCTTTTGCAGTATGGATTGTTGCATTATCTTGTTGGAAGATGGGCGTTTCACCAGATATCAGCTGCAGGACTGGAATAAGAGCATCTTAGAGTATGTTCCGGTAATCTTCTGCATTTATTCTTCCATTCAAAAAAAAACCAGTTTCTATACTTCCAAGTGCACCAATGCTTTTCATTGTTAGGACGGTTCCATCTGCTTAATAAAAGGGGGAGGGTATGAGCGAATGCTGAGCGGGACAAGAGTGAAAAACAAAAAAGAACAGCGACAGCAATCAACGTGAGCAGAAGCAGTAATTTAGCTCTGCTAATTACATGCAACAATGCGAAGTTTTGAGATTGATCTTAGAGTTAGTGCTAAAATGTAACTCTCAACATGATGACTGCATCAACGTTCATGTATCGCTAATTAATGCTAGGCCTATTGTTAAATATGGCTAATTAATATTAGGCCTATTGATGATAATTCTAGTAAATCAATATTATACAAAAATGTATAACCGGGGCAAATGTCCGAGAAAGTATAACTGGGGCAAATGTCCACAATCGAAAACAAGAATAATAAGGTATGTGGATAATCGTAATTAAGTATAAAGAAGGGCTCTTTTACCACAACAAAAGTAATAAAGAATAAAACAAAAACAAACATAACAGAAAAATACAACCTGGAAGCGCTTTTCGAGAGCAAAGCTCTCATCATTCGGCAGGAACCAAGGAGAACACGTGGAAAACCCAAAGTGAACTGATTAGAAACCGAAGAAAGCGGTTTATATAGCGAGAGAAATACAAAACAGACCAATAATAGAAAAGAAATAAAAACGATATTATTGGTTGGCTAATTGAGACCACCACTGAATTAGGGGGGAATCACCAATAGGGCCTAAGTCGGAGTTTAATAACGTGTTGTTCTTGGATTTATGGATAGCCATGCTCTCGAAAGCATCTAACAAGTGCCTTTTATTGATAGATTGTAACAGTTTTAAGTTGTCGATGGAAAAATCGTGACCCGTCTCTATTGAATGTTTGGCTATGGCTGATTGACTGCATCTACCGAATCTTCTGTGGTCGAGGTGTTCCTTAAATCTGGTGGATAGACTGCGTTTGGTCTGACCTTTGTAAAGCTTAGGACATTGCGAACAATGGATGGCGTAGATGCCTGACTTTTGTGTATCCGGTACCTTATCTTTGGGGTTGCCCAGCAAGTTTCGTATTTGGTTGGGGTTGCTGAAAGAAAGAGAAATGTTATATTGTTTGAAAATTGGATTTAAATTTTTAATAAGTAGTTTATTGTAAGGAACGGATATTGTTCTGTACTTATCTTTGATGGGATGAAGAGTGGTTATGTCTGACAGAAATTTTTTGAACTTCCTCTTCTTCAAAAGATCGTCAATCATTTTCGCGTTATACCCGTTTTTCTCGGCTATTTTTTTAATCAAATCAATCTCTTGTTTGAATGAGGTGTTGTTTAATGGGATATTGAGTGCCCTATCCAACATGAAAATAAAAGATGAAACTTTTTGGGTCCAAGGATGGCTTGAATCGATGGGAATGTAGTTTAGGTGATTGGAGGGTTTCCTATGAATATCAAAATGCAGGGAGTGATTATTCCTAATTATCACTAAATCCAAGAACGGTAATTTATTGTTTTCTTCAACTTCACAAGTAAACTTGATAGAAGGGAAGAAACTATTGATGTGATTGATGAATGCATTAACGTCACAGGAGTTTGTGTCAAAAATTGTAAAAACATCGTCTACGTAACGGAACCAAGTGTCGGGAAAGTAAAAATTAGAATTCTTAAGAATGTCTTCAAAATTTCTTAGGAAAACTTCAGCAAGAATAGGGCTGAGACACGATCCCATCGGTGTACCACCTATCATTTTATAAAATTGATTGTTAAATTGGAAGACATTATTATTAACACAAAGCTTAGTTAACGTTATGCATTCATCGCTCTTATTCTCGGGGATCTTGTTTTTGACAAGAATATCTTTGAGGGCCGAATGATGAGAGCTTTGCTCTCGAAAAGCGCTTCCAGGTTGTATTTTTCTGTTATGTTTGTTTTTGTTTTATTCTTTATTACTTTTGTTGTGGTAAAAGAGCCCTTCTTTATACTTAATTAGGCCTATTGTTTAAAATGCATACCTTCTTCAAATGAATGTATATAAGTGGCATACCTTTTTCAAATGTGCATTTAGCATTATCGAAATTCATGATAATTTTACGCGTCATGGATTATAGATTCGGATATATTTTGAAAAAGTAATTTCTATTTCTAATTTGTGTTATGAATCGTTTTCCTAATTCGACAAATACACGTAGTTTTAAATTTACGATCGGCCTCTACTTTAAATGGTATCTATCTATAAATCAAAGTATTCAATAACATATCATTTTAATAAATAAATAAATGAATAAATAATAATAATAATAATAATAATAATAATAATAATAATAATAAAGGGCCGACAAACTTTTCATAATCAATCCTAATTTCGCTTCGTAAAGATCGAGTCAACCTTGGGTTTCTTAATATGCAACTTTGCTTTGCATTATAGATTTTTCATTTAAATGTTTTACTTCTTATTTTATTACATAGCGTATATATATTTCTGGAATTATTTGCATGTATAATAAACTAACTATTAAGTAATTTTGTTTGATTGCATTTTCTTACCGTTCTAAAGCGTTTGGGAAGGAATAAAAACATAATGCAGGATTTTTGTATCTCGAATTGGTACAATTTTTTGCAGCAGACCAAGGAGGTTTTCTTTTTATGTTGAATTATCCATTGTTTAAAAAACAAAAAGAAAAATTTGAATTTTCTGGAGTAAAACTTTTATTTCGCAGGCTAACAAGTTTTATTTAAAAATAACCTTTGGAACACTTACGTTGAAGAGAAGCAAGAGAACGCATATCCACAATAGAGTTTATTTATTTATTCTGGATATGCAAGCTCTTGCTTCGCTTCACCACCTCATTTAATACAGAGTTGTTTACAGATTTGCTTTGGAAACGATACATGGTCCCATGGGATCATGACGTCCTATTTTCACGCGCTCCTGTCTCATCTCTGTATTTCTTGCTGTGCTACTAGGAGATACACAAAAAATGCAATTACAAAGTTGTTCATTGTCAAATAAGCAGTAAAACAAAAAAAATTTCAAAATCTGATTAACGGATTACCCAAAAATTTCACTGCAATCGCTGCAACAACGGCATTAACGCCAGTCACGTGTGTGGGCACTATTGTAAATGTAATGGCATCGTTGAAATGCCGTGCAGGATTATGTTATGGTGCAGGTGGACGTCACATTGAACACCTTCTAGATTGACTGTAAAGACTTAATTTGCACACTTGACTGTTTGTAAGCAACAAAAATACAAGAGCCGATTGTCCAATTGCAGTCTGCAATGAGGTTTTTGAGTGATCCGTTCATCGGATTTTGTAAAAAAAAATTTTTGTTTTATTGCTTATTTGATGCTGAACAAGTTTGTAACTTTTTTTCTGTATCTCTTAGGGTTATATAGATACGATTTGCATATGTCCTAATTTGCATATTAACAACACTGTTAAGTGCCACCGTGAGAAAGAGCACCATCAATTTTCGATTCACTCCCTTTATTGGAATTTGCTTAAGTACATTTGCATCCAAGATAGAAGGAAGGGGGTACAGACTTTTGACTCATCGTGTATAAAGGTTGAACGCAGGATGGCAAGACACAGAAAAATCACCACCCTGCGCTCAGTCTTTTATTTTTTATTCCAGAATTCTTATGTTGCGTTCCTTCTTTTTCTCTACATCCATCATTTGCATTATAAAAAGGAATGCGCAGTAAAAATTTAAACCCCTTTTGAATTACTGAAACGGTTCCTCTTGAACAAAGAAAACCTTCTTGACGGTATGCTAATTTTTGATGAAGACTCAAGTCAGGTGGATCCTCTTATAAATATTAGCATATTGAAGTTAGGATGCTTCACAAGGTGTCGAAGCGCATCCAACTGCATTCTTATATTATTATTTAAACATGCTACCATTCTTCAAATAAAATCTGTCTTTTGAGACTTTGTTAGAGAACGTTATTTTCCAATCACTGGAAACTTTAATGTTACTTTTCACTTGCATTCTCTTCTTTCATTTTTCGATAACTTTAATCTTATCGATGTTCTCCACTAGAATCTAACTAACTTTTTAGCCCATGATAAAAGAGATGTCATGATATTTTCGTTTTGCTTACGATAAATTAAGCAGTTTATAAACTCTTTTTCTCATTTTAAATTTTATATGATTTTTTCAGCTTACTTTTAGCCATTACTTAAAATAAAAAAATAATGGCTTTTCATGCTCAGAAACTCCGCCTCCGTGATTGCTGAGCGCGACGCTCCTATTCTTTAACATGGGAAAGCATAAAAAAAGGAAAAATTATTGTGGGTAATTATCTACAGAAAAAATAAAGGCAGAGACAACCTACTCCCCAATATTATTTATTTTCCATGAATGCTCATCTCGACTGGTCTGCAGCCTTCGTCAGCTTGGAATAACAAACAGTGAACAGGAAAACGAATGCACAAAAAGGGAATACGGACGTCTTCCCTGAACATTGCCATGGCTGACGCTGCAGAGTAGTTGAAATGGAAAATAAATAATATTGTGGGAAGTGGATTGTCTCCGACACCTTTCTAATTCGCTCTATGGGAAAAAGTTTTTAAAAACGTTCTCGCAGGCGTAATTTGACAGATATAAGGCTTTCCTCTTTCCAAAAGCGCAACCTCATAAATTTAATCGTACAATTACAAAATCTGAATTTATGAATAGTTTCTTAGTATTTCCGTGCACTCTTTTCGTGCTTTAGCACCGTTGCGTTTATGGCGAACGGCTTCACACTATTATCGGAAGCAGCAATGACACATACTTTTATTTTTCTTCTACAAAAACGCAGCTCGATAAAAATGCAGGCGGTCACGCGTTACAGACATTCTAAAAAGGCAGCTCATTATTTTTAAAGCAAAAAAGTGACATTTGACAAGCACAAAATCGATTCATATCTGATTTTCAGTAGATTTGTCGCGACTGCGGCTGTGTGGAA
>JAHWFO010059101.1:41794-73286 GCA_023313115.1 Rhysida immarginata
ATTGTTGCAAAAACTTTGTCTTGCATTGTTGGTCATGCGATATTTCTCATTAATATGCCCTGCTATAACCATGAATATCGATTTTTTTATCAATAATTATTATTTTTTCGAAATCTAAAGTAGACAGTGACCTTCCTCATGCTTTGAAGGTCATGTATGCGAAATTTCATCAAGATCGGAATAAAACTGTAGATTTGTATAAAAAACAGACCCACAGACAGACCCACAGACAGACCCACAAACATCCTTCTTTATATATATAGAAGATTAATCTTTCTATATAAAGAAGGATGTTTGTTTGCTTGTTTGTGGGTTTGTTTGTTTGTTTCTTATGCAAATCTACAGTTTTATTCCGATCTTGATGAAATTTTGCATACATGACCTTCAAACCATGAGGAAGGTCACTATCTACCTCAGATTTCGGAAAAATAATAATTATCGATAAAAATCGATATTCATGGTTATGGAAGGGCATATTAATTAGAAATATCTCATGACCAACAATGCAAGGCAAAGTTGATGCAACAATAGGTATCAACAATGGTATCAACACGCAATTCACACTACGCTCGGACCAGCAACAGATATCTCATGACCAACAATGCAAGGCAAAGTTTGTGCAACAATAGGCCCGTCGTGTTCGCATCAACAATGGTCTCAATGCGCAATTCACCAATAACAATGAGCACAAAATTATTCAAAGAATTATAACAATGAACATAAAATGATGATGCAATGATAGAAAGTTCTTTTCAAAGAATTATAACAATGAACATGAAATGATGATCCAATGACAGAACAGTCGTTTCCAAGAATTATTAACAATGAACAGGAAATGGATATAATAGACGATATAGATAGGGCAGTCTCTCTCGATGAGGCAAAGGAGGTACACGTGTCTTCCTTCAGCTCCCTAACAAGCGTTCAGACGATTGGGAAAAGTGTGTTTGTTTCTTTGTGTATGTGTGTGTGTTTACCTACAAGCGTAATTATCCCGGGCAACGCCGGGTTCTCTGCTAGTCTCTCTCTATATATAAAGAGGATGTTTGTTTGTTTGTGGGTTTGTTTGTTTGTTTTTTATACAAATCTACAGTTTTATTCCGATCTTGATAAAATTTCGCATACATGACCTTCAAACCATGAGGAAGGTCACTGTCTACCTCAGATTTCGAAAAAATAATAATTATTGATTAAAAAAAAATCGATATTCATGGTTATGGCAGGGCATATTAATGAGAAATATCTCATGACCAACGATGCAAGACAAAGTTTTTGCAACAATAAGTATCAACAATGGTATCAGCACGCAATTCACAAACACACTGCATGGACCAACAATATATATCTCATGACCAACAATGCAAGGAAAAGTTTGTGCAACAATAGGCCCATCGTGTTCGCATCAACAATGGTATCAACGCGCAATTCACCAATCACAATGAGCACAAAATGATGATGCAATGTTAAAGCAATCTTTCCAGGAATTATAACAATGAACATAAAATGAGGATGCAATATGGATAAGTTTCAATTTGTAACAATGCATAGAATTCCTGGAATTCAGGCTTTTCTTAGAAAAGAGAGTTCTTACTACTTAACAATTTCATGTGTTTATTTTTAAGATATTGCAAAATTTAATTTGATTTTTTGAGATTGTTCTGTTTACCTACAAGTATAATTATCCCGGGCAACGCCGGGTACCTTTGCTAGTATAATTATAAATATTGTAATTATTTTAATTAATTATAAATAGTACGATATAATTATAATTATGCAATATGTGTTTTATTCACAGTTTTTTTCGGAACGATATGGACAGAGGCTTTACAATGCCACAAATTAAGATAAAGGAATAACTTGTTTTGATTTTTATTCCAGTCTTAATAATTATAATTGGAATAAACATTCTTTCTTTACGTAAGTCTTCAAATAAGCAATGAAATAAACAGATTTGTATACAAATCGGAGCGAACATAGCATCAGTCACGTCCGTCGCGTAGCGCTCTGTGTGGTCACCCTGTTTTGACAATCGCATCCGTCCCGTCCATCGCATCCGTCGCGTCCGTCGCGTAGCACTCTGTGTGGCCGCAGCTTTAGAGTCACTATATTAGGAAGTGAATCTAGCCCCACTACACATGGAGCGCCACCCTATAGCGAGCTAGAAACTTTGTGTCATTTTCAGTTTCAATGGAGCCGGAATTGAATTGGGCTAGCATTTGATGACATAATTTGCCGAAGTTGGTGTAAAAATTTTAAAAAAATAATTGATAAACCAACGTGAATGCATTACATAGCTCACTCTTAGCATTGGGCGTCAATTATATAAAATAAAATAAAATAAAATAAAATAAAATAACTGGTGTCGTTCCATAATTTGTATTTATCTATAGTTTATGAAACTGGACTTGGTCTGTTTGTATTTTCATCCATTCATATATACACTGCTCAAAACATTTAAAGGAACACTTCTATTAAGCAGCGTGCAGAAGCAACTACGAATAATATGGACAAAATCGCTGTATGTGATCATTAAAAGACGGTTTATTTAACAATAGAATGCATTATTGAAACAACTGGTGAAGAAACATAAAGAAAAAAACAGGAAACTGCAGGACCCCTGCCTAAAACAAAGTGAAATGTCCTTTGGACGTTGTGAGGAGAATGCCCTGTTTCTTCCAGGGATCAGTTTTTGCACCACTCAGTAATGTGTATGCCTACCATGGGCTGCAGTAACCTCCATGCACCTTCAAGGCATCCTCCGTATCAGTCGACGGATGTGATCTTGGGGAAGCCGGTCCCATTCCTCATTAAGTGCCTGGATGAGCTGTTGCAGTGTTTCTGGTGCTGAAGGGCGATGTCGAATTTAGGGGATTTAGGTCTGGGACATGCGTTCCTGTCAAGCATGTCCCAAAGATGTTCAAGGGGATTTAGGTCTGGACTCATTGCAGGCCACCTCATGGTCTAAATGCCATGCATCCGTAGGAAGTCTTGAGTGACAGCTGCAGTGTGTGGACGAGCATTATCCTGCATCAGAAGGAATCCAGGCACTATGCCATGTGCAGCAACGATCACATGTTCTTCCAGAATGTCACGAATGTAAACGTCAGCGGTCATTCGCCCTCGGACGACCACAAGATCCGTTCGATGGTCTATTGAGATGCCAGCCCAAACTATAATGGAACAACATCCCATTCGGTAAGTCTCACAAACTGTTTCGTCGGTGTTTCGCTCACCACGTCGTCTCCAGACACGTAGACGGCCATCACAGTGGGTCAGGCGGAATCTTGACTCGTCTGTGAAGAGAACAGAACGCCAGTGGCGAAGCTGCCAGGTGACATGTTGATGTGCAAACTTTAGTGGCGCCTGTATGTGCTGGCGGGTTAGCCTAGGCACTCGATTTGGTCGTCTGGCTCTCAAGCCAACTTCACGTAATCTGTTCCGGGTTGTTTGATCTGAAACAGCTACCCCAGTTGACATCTGCAGGTTATTTCTCAGGTCTCTGGCCGTTGAGGTTCTTCGGCGCAGGGCACAAGTCCGCACATAACGATCTTGATTGGCGGTTGTTGAGCGTCGGCGACCTTGCCCAGCTCTTCGTGTACTGGCCAGTCGCCTGGAATCGTGTCCACAGTCGGAAAATAATGGAAGAGGACACATTGAGGGCATTTGCCACAGTCCGAAATGATTGACCCGTTTGGAGCAATGTTACGGCTCTCGCAGATGCTTTCGTGGTATGTCAGAGCACTAACAACAACGTTCCAGGAATGCCTGCACCTTCTAATGTTCGACCGTTATCTCCAAGCAAAGAGTGTACTGGCATGTAACCACTTTGTTTTCTGGGGGGTTATATTGCTATGCAAATTTCTCAGAACATCTGGCAGCAAAATGTGTTGGCTTCAACCATTTCCTATGAGGGAGATAATAGGTTTCATGTTGCAGAAGATAAAATTGCTAAAAAGTATTATTTACGCCCTCTGTAGGGGATTCTACAAGTGTTCCTTTAATTGTTTTGAGCAGTATAATAAATAAAAAAAATTCGGCATATGTGTGAGGTGTTTTTTTTTTTATTATTAAAAATTGTTGTGCATTTTCTCATTAGTTGGTGGTTTCAAATACAAGCAACCAAGCAAGGGAGGTTTCAAATACAAGCAATCAAGCGAATTGTGCCAGTTTCTTTTTCAGAAGAATTGAATATCAGCTTGGCCATGCACCTCTCGTTTAGAGTTCGGCCGGCCAGGTGGCCGAGAGGGCTAGTGCGTAGGCTTTCTAGTTCTCGAGTCCGCCTGGCCGCGGGTTCGAATCCCGCCGTGGGCATGGATGTTTGTGTTTGTCCCGGGCTGCGTACTGTTATAACTTGTGTAAAAGGCACAAAATGACCTTTGTAGTCGACGCCAAAATTTCTAGAACCCCCCCTCGTTTAGAGTTCATAGATATTGGGACCAATTTATACAAATGACTGACATGTAGTAAGAAATAACGTTGTCGTTGAACTTTAACTGTTGAATTTTCTGGAGTCTCATAAAATAACGAAAAAAAAAGCCAATAATCTGCTTGACATTGGTAATAACACTCTTGACACTCTTCCACCAATTGAACGGATTCCCTAAATTTAATAATATAATTTTTTATACCTTTCTATTTTGAAGTTTAGCTCTCTGTTTGGTTGATTCTATGTAACGGTTCTGTTTTCTGTTTGATGTTTTTCTATAAATTGCCCGTTATTTTGTGTTACTCTATCATGCTGATGAAGTTAACGCTGACACTGAAATGTACATTCGTGTAATGTAGGTATTAAATTTTTTGTGGAAAAGTATATTTTTATATTTGTTTTGTAATATCCATGGTTTGATGGTGAATTGTTTCCTCCTTGTTAATGAAAAATATAGATCGAATCAGTCGAAATGGATTCTATTGCTACGCGTCCATTGGCAGAACTAACCTAGTTATTTAAGTTCTTGATCTTTAATATCCAGGTTATCTGTGGATGTCCATTACAAAAGATCCCAGTTATAAAGAAAACCTGGTTATTTAACCTAGATAAAAAAAGGTTAGGGGAAAATATCTTAGTTATTGACGTCATAACTGAGACAAATGAGTCATAACTGTGATATTTTCATCTTCGTTTAAAATGGCGGCAGATTTCCTCGCTTCGCTCACAGACAAAAATTTTGCTAGGACCCTATTTTATTGTGTTTAGAAATAAATATAGCGAGAGAAATCATAAATTCATTGCCAGGCCTCTTGCATATTACGGGCCGAAGACATTTGTCTTTTGTAAACATCTATTTATCTTAGTTTTATTATAGTGGCTAGAAGAATAGTGTGGCAACGGCTACTACTCGCAATGCTACGTGGTTGATTCCTGATTTGATGATAGTAGCGGTGGCGCTGCAATCGACATAGATGCGAGTTACCCGGGAGATGATATGGAAATCTTAGGATGACGGAGGGTTTTTTTCAGCTATATTATGGATGAAGTAATTTTATTTATAAAAATTTAGTATATTTAGGTAATTGTCTTCCACAGAACTTGAGGGTACTCTTTAATGTTAAAATAAATGAAAAAAATCTGCTGTTGAAATAAATAAGTTGAAATATAAGATCACAGATGGATGAAGGTATCCATCCTTAAAGATGGAATACGAGCTTTTCCGAGCCAGAAGAATTAAATTTTGAGTAATTAAGCATTAAACATACATCTGCTAAATTAAGCCTAATAAAATATAAATATAAAATCTAATAATATAATGCTGTACACAGCCGGCCACCTAACAAATGATAGAAAATGAATTTTCACAGATGTTTCAGGAGAAAAAGAAATCAACAAATGAGACGTTCGCCCCTCTAACTCGGAAGGCCTCATATGTGAAATGCACAATATTGAAAAAACATAGAGATCAAAGAAAATGTCTTTTTTCATATAAAATTCATTTATCACATGATTAACAACCAAACTACTTTTTTATGTGATGATAAAATATTTAAGTATCAGATATTTTAGGTTAATAGGTTTGAAAAAAAACTTTTTCTTATTATTTAAAAAAAAGTAAGAAATATAATAAATTTGTATTTAAAGCTGCTTTGATTGCACTTTATTATTTAAAAAAAAAGAATTCTTAAGAACTATTCTGGTTTTCTTAGATTTTATATAAAGAAAAAAATAAATGAGAAATACAGACAGTAAATGGTTCTTGAAATTTTAAAATGCAACAGTAAGAGGGGAGGGGTGCTATTTTATTCCAAAACTAAAATCAGATGAAGAAATCGAAAAAGTTATTTAAAGAAAATAACTCTATTTCGAAACGGTCGTGTATTTCTCTATAAGATAACTGAAAAAGAATAAAATCATTTTAAATTAAAAAATACTGCAAAATCATCTGTAAATTAAAAACAAAAAAGGGGGGTCGAAATATTATTAAAATGGTATATTATTTAATGTTCTGGAATGAAAATGAAATAATAAATCATATTTATAAGTTTTACGAAGAAATTAATGGAGCCTTATTGATGTAAAGCTCTGGATGTTTAGCTACTATATTGATGTAGCTGCCATCTGGCGGCATCATCATTCGAGGAATCAGATTTGAAAGCTCGCTGCCACACTATTCTTCTAGCCACTATAGTTTTATCGCCGCGACCGACGGCCCACTTCGATCAAAGGCGCCATGACATCACAAAATGGACACTATGACGAGGCTGACGCGAGAACATTAAAAACATCGTCATAATAAACTAGTTCTTTTCCTCTGCAGTGGACACCACAAAAGGTTTGAGTTTTAAAAAAAAACCTGAATCTTTATCTTCTAGAACTTAAATAACTAGGATATTTTTGGCATTGGACGCGTAGCATTTGTGTATAGATAACATTTATATAAAACTAGCTGATATGCCCGGCGATGCTCGGGCTGTTTGTTTGATGAAATTTTGCAATATCGGAATTTGAATATACGTATGAACACATGAAAATTCCTTACAATTAATACAGTAAATATTCACTTTAGAAAAACGAAAGAATTCTTTAAAATGCTCGTACTGGAATTTCATGTACTATTGGGCTTGGCCAAGAAAATTCGACATTGGATCCTGAACTTTTTAGCATATCAAAGAAAGGCTATGAGTAATGAATTATTTCTGTCTAGATGTTTAATACAACTTGTAGATAGATTGAGAGAGTTAAGGAAGTATTTACAGCCCCATGAACATCCCTCTTCAACATGAAATTGTTTCAATAAAGTTGTTTGTATCCAGTCACAGAGCCTGGAATCATGTCCTGAATGTAATTGTTCATATTGACAGTATCAGTTTTTATTGCAAATATTGACCTCTCACAAAATCAGTTGTGATCTTTATAATTTTATAATAATATTATCCGGCTTCGCCCAGGTGGAAAACATGCGTTGAGTAATTTTTCAACGATTGTTTGTTATGTTAAAAATTGAACTATGATTAACAAAGTATGAACGAAATGCAAGAAAATGAGAAACAGTCTAGAAAGCCGTCTCCAAACTTTTCACAATCATTTTAAACCAAAAATGATTTAACAATGAACTGGGAACAAAAGAAAATTAAATTATATGTAACAAAAGTAAATAATGAAAAAACATGATAAGAAAAATGAATCAGCTACACAGGCAAGCTGGGCATGGATTGTCAAGTAATTGTGCATTCAAGTCCATTTCAGCAAACAACGTTGTATGTCTTCCCCCTGTGGCGCAAAAACATGTAGATTTCGACAGCTGGACACGCGGGAGCAAGCAACTTTTAACTGTCCGTGAGAGAAGAAAGCTGCGACCTTGAGATTCTGGAAAAATTGAATAAAATGAAACATTCTTCGTCTGATATGCCCGTCGAGATTGCTCGGGCTGTTTGTTCCAATTGTTAACAAAATGAAGCCAATTGAAGCTACAAAAATGAAGCCACGGCAGCTCTGGGCAGGAGTGAGCCGTGATGTACGTTTAGCTGTGTGGCTTCTTTGTTTTTGACGATTTTGGGCCCGAGGAATAATTAATTCAAAACCATTCCTCAAATTTTCCGCGAAAAAAGATCGGGAATCACTTTCACCATAAATCGAAAATACGTACGAAACGAAATTGAAAATGAAACTATGATCGAAATATTATAAAATACAACCTCGGACAATTAAGTTCGGTGAATGACGTCACACCCTAATCTGTGCGAGCTTTACGCGAGTAACAATGCATGTGAATATAAGCCCAGTCATTGTTTAAGCAAGTTCAGACAGGTCACGTTTGTGCGTGCAATGGTTTAGCAGATGCTCGTTTCTTCAGTTGAAGGTATAGCGTGCGCACGTAACTGTGGATAATGGATCAAAGAGGAACACTGCCGTAATCGTACAACAGCTTCTGGCCAACAAAGGGGTCGTATCCATTGCTCATCCACCTTATTCACCAGACTTAGCACCGGCAGACTTTTTCTTGTTCCCACGCCTGAAACGGGCCTTAAAGGGACACAGATTTGCGGACATTCCAGACATTCAAGCAAATGTGACACGTGAACTTAAAGCCATCCCTAAGGAGCTTCCAGGACTTATACACCCGATCCCAAAAGTGTATTGCCTTCCAGGGTGATTATTTCGAAGGACAATAAAGTAAATGTGGCTCTATCTGTTTTGCATTTTGTTGTGTGAACTCATTCACCGAACTTAATTGTCAGAGGTTGTACTTCAAATAAACTTATCATTCCATGATCGGACTGTGAAAGAATTACACTAGTCAACACACATTTTGTGACTAAGACCAAACAAAGTGTTCTTAGTAGTAATTTGTAGGTAGAATCCGAATCTGCTTTTAGATTTTTTCTAGCACGTCAAGTTTCCAAGTTATGCACATCGAGACTTCTATGTTAAAGTAATGGGAGTGAAGAGAAGCGGCTACATTGTTAAAGTATCCATATTTTGGGGCCGCAAGGAAATTTACCCGGCCCCAAACACTGAATGATTTAAAAATGTTTCATTGGAAAACAAGAAAGCTGTGCGTGCTAGAGAAATTTAAAAACTATATTCGTAATCAGCAGAAAAAATACTACCAAAAATCACCCACTTTCATTTTGTCACAAGAAAAATCTTAAATTTTGTTGGCCAGTGTTATTAATCAGGTACCCTCATGTTTAGCCATGTTTTGCTCACTTTCGGGCCTTCCCACTTCAAGTATGCGTCAGGTTTCCGGATCTATCTTTCATTTTGCTTCTATAAACGAAATTAGTTAATAAAATAATATTAATATGTCAAATAACACGCAATTTCTGGTGTCAACAATTGGATTGCTGTATTTATGGAAGAAGCGATTTCATCCCCTCTCTCGCATGAATTTGGCTACTAATGTAATTTAACGCTCGTACAACTTAAGTGCGCCGTCTGGCCTCGCCATCTAGTGACATACTTTAAAAACAAAAAGTCTATTCAACTCTTCGATAAGACAGTATCGCCATCTAGTGACATCCTTTGAAAACAATTCAACTTTTCGATAAATAAGAATAACTGAAAAAATTGATATAGACACGATATAAAAAGTACCCTACTGAAAGCATAGCAACACTAACTACGTACATGGAGATTCCTCGAGTATTTTCTGAGTTATGAAAGGAATTAAGTACAGAGACGGAGCGTGACAGCAGACAAACGGACGGACGCTTTAGAGAATTAAGTATAAGGGAAAGATCAGCGACGGTGGACGTTGTCATAACAAAGAACAAATCTAACAATGGGTTATCTCAACAATGGGTTATTTCCCGATTATACAAACGGGTGGGTTCGCTTCTAGTATCGATATAAAATTGACACCGGGATTATGGCTAGAGGAACAATTTTAATATTATTTTTGGCTATTGCCTCCGATTTAAAAAAATGTCTTTAGAAAAAGACTACAATATATGTTATTTTCTTTACTATAATCAGTAACTCGAGTATAAAGAGAAATCTTGAAAAAAAAAAAAACAACAACCCATCATCTTAGATCTGTTATTGACCTTAAAAATAATTTTGACTCATTATAAGTCTTACAAGAGACAGATGGTTACATGTTTTCTTCCCAACGTCAATTCCAGGCCTCTTCTAATGGAGTCACTCTTCGCAAGGTTGAATCTTCTTCGCTGCTTCTTCGTGGCTTTGCTTGTTTTTGCTTGAGCTTTGTTAGTTTTGCATCTTGGTTCATGAATGCTTGTAAAAAGCAGGACAAAGGAGACTCGAAGAGCAGCTGTGCAGAAATTCCCATTAGAGACTTGTGTAGTAAATTTATGTAACAGTCCTTTAAATTCTTTCTTCATTTATAATTTTAAAGACATTGTTACGGACTGTTCAAAAGTGCTGCAGAGCTTCTCTTTAGAATATTAAGAAGTTTCCCTTAAAAGAAACCATATAAATTATTATTATATCAGGAAGTATACAACGACTTTATCAAAACCTGATTTAGAAGGACACTGATGCATTACAGAATACATAACAGAAACGTTCCAAAAATCACGCTTTGAGGTCTATGAGTCAATACGTTTTAGCCCACTGTGACCGTTCATCAGAGGCGGCGCCCCCACGGTGTAAGATTAGGGTCTAATCTTACACCGTGGGCGCCCCTATGCAAACCTCCAAACTATGCGCCCTTTCAATCTATGAGTGAGGATCGAAAAGTAATGCACAACAATTTTTTATGGAATGCTATTTTGTTCCGAATGTTCAAAATTGGCAAATTGATAGTTTGAATCTTTCGCTATAGACAGCAATGGCTTGATTAGATGTCGCCCTAGCGGAAGGATCGGTAACTATTAAGTAAGTATGGCGCGTTTGTTAGCATCGTCAAATAGTGAGGTGTGGTCTGTTTTTTGTAGGCCAAAAGAATAAATGAGAATGAAATTTGGACGTGTATGGCGTTACAAATGTCAGACTTTTTTCACGATAATGCTCGTCCCTAAGTCGCGGCTTCTGTTCGTGAAAAAATTGCACCTAGAGTTCTCTCACTGTAAAGTGAAATGGAAGAATTTACTTCATCGCGTTCAATAGGTAGTAGTGTGTTTAGCGGTAGTGTATCGGCACAAGGTCGTTATTGCGCATGCGCGTGCAAGGAAAACTTGGCACATAACCAAGCTTAAAGGACAAGTACCACTAAAAATCACAGACTCGTTTTAATTTAAATCTTGTTAGTTCATGACGTTTATAGTACACTTTCATTAATAATCTTTATATATAAAAATTCAGGCTCAGGGTGCGTCTGTAAATGTTCTAAAAACTTTTGAACCACTTATCCGATTGAGCTCATATTCGAACCATATGTTCGTTAGGTCCAGAGTAAGGTTTACATGTCCCCAAAGTGACGGGGGAAGGGGTAAAAATCATACTTCTGGGTTTATGTTTGTTAGTTTACTCAAGAGATGGCGCCAGAGTTTATTTTTTTTTATATAGACCTTTTCATTGACACCGAAACTGGACTAACTGCGCAGAAGAAGGACAGCAAAAAACTTTCGTTTTCCTCCAGATATGTAGTAGTGTTTGCACATTTCAAAGCAGGAAACGCAAGTGTTTTGCTGTCCTGCTTCTGCGCAGTTACTCCAGTTTCGGTTTTAATGGAAAGGTCTATATAAAAATTCAGGATGCGTCTGTAAATGTACTTAAAACTTTTGAACCACTTATCCTTTTGAGCTCATACTTGTACCAGATGTTCCTTAGGTTCAGGATAAGGTTAACATGTGCCGAGTGTCAGGTTGGCCCAAAGGAGAAAGGGTAAAAATAATCTTTTGCTTGATCTATTAGTCTGACATGAGCTTACGATATGCGCGGACCAACAATGTATGTCATGTCCTACAATGCAGAGCAAAGTTTCTGCAACAATAGGTCATATAAAAATTACTTTGAATATGGTCATGGATGAAGAAATAAAGGATGGGAAACTTCATTGTTTAAAGCGTGATTTTTTTTTTCACTGGCGCTCTCTGGCCATTTGCGTGGGCATTACTCAGTCTAGCAGACGACTTTACTTTTCCTTATTGGCCTCGATGTCTGAGTGATTGCGTGATCTCCTCTGATCAATTCCTCCTAGACAGAAGGCCTGATAATGGAAACGTCATACATTGTTACATCATCATTAGTCGACCATTGTTAATCCTATTTCTACCAATAATAAGCCCTAAATTTGGTCGATTAATGATGATGTAACAGTGTATGACATTTCCGTTATCAGGGCTTCCGTCTAGGTGGTATTGCTCTGATGCCCGTAGATGTGGCTTCGATTCCAGCCGAGGACGACATGGATTTTTTCAGGGGGAAAATATTATTATATTAAAGAAATAGCAAAAAATGTATACGAGTACACTCACACATTCATTCATTCAATATGAAATCTCCGGAATTATGAAGCCTACAAACTTGAAATTTGGCAGGTATATTCAGGGCATTGTTTTTGAGATAAAAAATGTTGAAATCCTACCTGCAGGAAACAGTTGTTTGCAATCTGTGAAGACACTTAAAGACATTGGTATACGAGACACCAGTGGGATCCAATGAAGAGCTGGTAGCCGGAATCGCCACAACTGCGGACCAGATTTGCGAAGAACCAGGAACTTTTGAACTTTTTACGTCAGTCCATGCGGTGACGTTGTGAAGCATGCATTCATGCCAGAGAGAGTGAATTAGAACACTTATTATTGATCAAAATAGGAAAAAAAATTCCACAGCCTAGGTTCGAACCAGGAACCTTCTGCTCACCGGACAGACGCGCCAACCAATTGCGCCACTGTGGACATGGAAGCATTAACGCTATCTACATGTTCGTAGGCTGGGACTGTCTTTCCTACTGCGTATAATCGTTCCTGGTTCGAACCCAGGCTATAGAATTTTCTTTCCTATTTTCATCAATAATTTCAATATCTGAGGTTTGGCGTGAAAAAAAAATAAAAAATAAAAAAATAAAAAAAATCTTCCTAAGACCTTTCATTTATTAATCTAGAACACTTATTGTAAAACATTTGCATGTTTCATAAAAAACAAGTCACATTATTGTAGTGTATGCAATGCGTTTTTGTTTTTTTTATTACATGATTGACCATGATTTTGACGTTGTCCAGAATTACGGGTTGAGTGGCATATTACGTCTACGCGACGTCCAACATTTTTTATCTCAAAAATGAAAAAAATGAAAGGGGGAAATTGTTTTTTTTTTTTCCCCCCTTTACCCCCCCCCCCCCCATGTTTGTATAAATAAATATAAAAAAACTACATTTTTCTCCGAGCGAAGCCGGGTACTTCAGCTTGTTTTCTATAAAAATCATCATATTCCTTAAAAATATGCGATGAAAACGGCAAAATACGACAGTCAGCGAAAAACGGCGTCCGCCAAGATTATGCCTAGCAGGCTGGCGCTGTGACGTCATCGGCCTGCTGCAGAATTCAATAGAAAGACGTAAGAGAGCTAAACTAATTGCTTGTAATCTTCGACAGCGTGATTTTTTTAAGTAAACTTACAAGAAAGAGTTTATAAATATTACCTTGGCCATTTTAATTCATTTAATGACTTCTGTGTAAAGGAATGTTTATTGAAATGTGTGTAGCTTAGGCTAGTGAACTTACTACTAAGGAGACGTTATATGAATGACATTGAATGAATTTGGAAACCTTGCTCACGAATATCTGACATCGATTTGACCATGCCTTATAAACTTCGTTTGGTATTCGTGTGTAACAATTATGCTTCACCAAAAAGTAAAAAAAAGCAAAGGATAGATTTTTGTCGGACATAATGGAATCCTGGTAAAAGCAACATGGTCTGCTCTGTTCATTTTGAAAGTAGTGAATATGAGGTCGATCCAATTGTTTACCAAAGAAAAAATAGGATAAGAAATTATTCAAAACTTTTATCCGATATGTGTTCAAGCAAAAAAAAAGAAAAAAAAAAGAAAAAAAAATGTTGTATCCAACTCAAAACTCGCTATACTATAATCCAAATAAATAAATGAAAATACTGCCTGTTATTAGACAGTTTGCGATTTTTCGTACGAAATCAAAAAGACACGAAAACGAAAAATTAATACGATATTTAAAAACTTTTCATTTTCGTTTATCTTGTAACGGAATTTTCAAGATTTTCGTAGGGAATTTCGTGTGCAATTTGCGTATGACGAAACGAGTGCGCATTTATCTGCGCATCAACTCCCCGATTCATAATGGGCACCGAACATGCTCTAGCACCGTCGAAGAAACAGCTTGAACGTATAGTGCATTTCGACAGCACAAATGACCCTATAGAATAAACAGGAATTACCTACAAGATGTTGATAAATGTTGATAAAATGTTGAAAACTAACTTTCGAATCGACTGGAAGAATGGTGCAAGGTAAACAAATTTTCGTTTCGTAAAAATGAAAAGTCGGTTTCGTGCGCACAGCGCAACTTGTTTGACGAAAACAAAAAATAATCATGAGCAAATATGAAATTGCCAATTAAATTATTTCGTTTTCGTGTTTCTTTTTTTTTTTTATTTTCGTACGAAAAATCCCAAAATGTATATTTATTTAAGAAACAGAATCCAAAATGCTTTATTACTGAAAAATTAATCAAAGACTCTTTTGTAAGGAAATTCAAATTTTATTGAAAAAACAGATAAAGAAAACTAAGCAAGAATAAATGACGAATCAATAAAAATTAAGTAGGAATAAATGTAAATACGCTATAAATAATAAAAATGAAATAACTGTTTAAAAATCATAGAAATTATGAATATTAGGCGATGTGGGAGGGGCGTTTTGCCTAGAAGTTCAACTGGCAAATCATTTTTATTCGCGGCTCCAATTGATATGGTCTAATTTCACGATTTTCAAATAATTCATAGAATAGTTTTGAAAATCTCCATCGAAATTTTTGTCGCTTGAAGAGAATTCAGAACTGCTATCCGAGACGCACTTAGCCACATCGTATACCTCCTACAATACTAAAAGAAGCTACAGCTCTCATTTCAGCAGGCCGATGACGTCACGGGGATTCAAAATGGAGCGCGACGGATTTTACGAAATACGCATATAAACTGAGTTTTTATATATTTAGAGAAATTTTTGGCAATTTTTAATATTACTACATTAAATTATTTTCTCTCTAGATTATTTAGACAAAAATTAGTTTTTAAGTGGTACTTGTCCTGTGGATTAAGGTCTTTGCTTTAGCAATACGATTGTGTTGTAGACCTTTATCATTGAGAGATAAAATAGTTAATAAAATTATTAATGAGTTATTGTATGTCTAATTGTTAAAAAAAAATTTAAAAAAAATTAAACGATCACATCTATTTCGTATTTACATGTTCAATGGTAAATTCTGTTTTTAATTGAAAATCAAAAATTCAAAATTCAAAAAATTTTTTCGAGAATGAATTGAAAATCGTGGAATTTTAAATTTTTAAGCGCTTGGGCATTCTTCTATTTTTTTAAATATTATATTTGGAATTAATATCCATTTATCGGTAAACTTTTGTGTCAATTATATTTTTATTATGAATCAATTTATTTTTGATAAAAAACATTTTGAAAATATTTGTATTGTTTTCTGATCGAATCCAAATTTTAGAGACATTTTATAAGTATTTTAATATTTTGTATAAAAAAAAGAATCAATTTTGTTGTTTCTTTAAAATTTAGAATTTTTAAAGTTGTACGCAATTCTAAGAAATATTGATGTGTCATTACTGATGAAACAAGAAAAATAAAACAATAACAATTTTTATTAAAAGAGTAAATGAAGAATGGTCTTATGAGGATTATTTTTTGTTTGTTTGTTTTTTTACGCCAAACCTCAGATGTTTTTAATTGGAAGTTTTATCACGGGGAATAATTTTAATGTTTTTCTTTTTTTTTTTCATTCTGGAGAAGACTGGCAGAAATAAAAAAAACTAAAATTTTGTATGCAATGTTACATTGTTTTCTGTTATTTCTAAACAAGCAAAACAAGTGCAAAAAGTCATAACATTAATAACTGATATTATTTTGCACGCGAATCCGCTTGTGTCAATGCTAATTTGATTGTCAATTACTAATTCAAGACTTGAGTCCAAATTAATATTCATTTAGAAATGTTTGATTATTCTATATCAACACTTTTCTCAAAATATAATTTAAATACTTGGTTACATCAATAAGGAGTGCTAATTGTTTGCTCGAAATACTATTAATAATTTCCCAAATTTCGAAATATGAATGTTATCTTGAAAAATTTCAATTGTTAACATCTAACGTAAGCTAAAAAGCAAAGAGATAGCTTACGAAAGGACTACAAATAAATATAATTAATGGATTTTTAGTTCAAAACGTGAAGTTATAATATTTAAAGTTAAATTTCCTTATATAACTTTAATGAGATAAAAAATTGAACCATTTTATAAAAATATATATATTTTTAGAAGGATGTTTGTTTGTGGGTTTGTGTGTATTGAATATAAATCTACAGTTTTATTCCGATCTTGATGAAATTTTGCATACTTGACCTTCAAAGCATGAGGAAGGTCACTGTCTATCTCAGATTTCGGAAAAATAATAATTATTGATAAAAAAAAATCAATATTCATGGTTATGGCAGGGCATATTAATGAGAAATATCTCATGACCAACATTGCAAGGCAAAGTTTGTGCAACAATAGGTATCAACAATGGTATAAACACGCAATGCACAAACACTCTGCACGGACCAACAACATATACCTCATGACCAACAATGCAAGACAAAGTTTGTGCAACAATATTTATCAACAATGGTGTCAACACGCAATTCACACTACGTTTGGACCAGCAACAGATATCTTATGACCAACAATGCAAGACAAAATTTGTGCAACAATAGGCCCATCGTGTTCTCATCAACAATGGTATCAACGCGCAATTCACCAATAACAATGAGCCCAAAATGATGATGCAATGATAAAGCAATCCTTTCCAAGAATTATAACAATGAACATAAAATGATGACGCAATAAAGATAAGTTTCAATTTGTAACAATGCATAGAATTCCAGTTATTCAGGTTTTTTTCTTAGAAAAGAGAGTTCTTAGTACTTAACAATTTCTTGCAAATCTTTAAAAATGATCAGTAACTGAAGATAATGAAGAGTTAGCAGACTATTGAGAAAGAGTGAAAAGACGACAGAGGAAGCACTCCTTTAGCTCCGTGCTGTATTGAGCAAATGGGAAGCAGGTAAATAGAAGAATCGGCGACCCTAGACTGCACAAAGTGATGAATGGCCAAGTTTTGCTTCAACACATCGAGAGAAGAGTGGAAATTGCAACAACATCAAGTGTACATCTGAAGTAAGATTACGTGAGTAAGAAATTATTGGAGAGTTCCATCCTTTACAATTTTTTTTTCGAATTTAAATTAAGAATTTTTACTGTATTAATTCTAAGCATTTTCATGTGTTTATTTTTAAGATATTGCAAAATTTAATTTAATTTTTTGAGATTGTTCTGTTTACCTACAAGTGTAATTATCCCGGGCAACGCCGGGTACCTCTGCTAGTATTATAATATTTATAAAATATCTATAAAATTTTGAAAAAGTAATACAAATATTTTCAAGATGTTTTTATTAAAAATAAATTGATTAATAATAAAAATATAAATGATACAAAACTTTACCAGTAAGTGGATATTAATTCCAAATATAATAATTTAAAGAAATAGAGGAATGCCCAATCGCTTAAACATTTTAATTAAAGTTTAATTCCACGATTTTTCTTCGGAAGGGAAGTAAGCCGTTGGTCCCGTGTAGTCGTTTGCCGGCTGCACGTTAAAGAACCCTTGCGAGGCAAAATTTGCGGCCCCTATAACGCCGTCCTGAAATGACCATGGCAGTTGAAAAGGACGTTAATACCAAACAAACCAACCAACCTAATTCCACGATTTTCAATTCATTCTTGAAAAAATTTTTGAAAGTAAAAGGATTAAAGTTGTGATTAATTATTATTTCAATAATCTAAAACCCTATTAAGGACGGTATAGATGTATGTCACACGCCTTAACTTTTGAAAGGATTGACCTAGAGGCTTGAAATTTTCTACACATGTAGGCCCTATACAGAGGACGAAGCGAAAAAGATAGCGAATCCTCTAGAGTGGAACATACCATGTGTTTTTGTAGTTTCCCCAACTGACTTCCTTTCAAGTCTAAGGAGTTCCTAAGGAGTTTTGATTGCGTTTGACCAATTTGTGACGCCAGAGTTTGACTGTTTGACGTCAGAGTTTAAAGAACTCTATTTCAAGTATAGCGAATCCTCCCGCTATTGCTCGTAACATTTTGATACCATAACTTTTGAAAGGATAGACCTAGAGGCTAGAAATTTTGTACACACGTAGGCCCTATACAGAGGACGGTGTGAAAAATATAGAGAATCCTCTTGGGTGCCCCGGGGCCCCTCAGGGTCCACTTGTATGAATTTCATGGTTCCTTTTTTAACTTTTGAACAAAGAGGGCAAAATCCTGAAATTTCGTAAATTTGTAGTGCGGTTCTTAAAAAATAAAACCAATATACAAGAAATGTGATATAAGCCTCTAGGGCCATGCCGGGGTCCCAAGGCCCCAAATACAATTGAATCTATAACATTTGAACGAAACGACCTAGGAACCTGAAATTTTTTAAATTTACAGTGTGGTACTAAAAAAAAATATAGCAAATATACAAGAAATGTGATATAGGCCTCTGGGGCCATGCCAGAAGATCCCGAGGCCCCAAATACAAATCGAGTTATAACTTTTGAACGGAAAGGTCTAGAAACCTGAAATTTTGTATATTTAGTTTGATACTTAAAATATAGCCAAGGAAGCTGATATAAGCCTCTAGAACCCCGCCAGGGGCCTCGAGGCACCAAATACCAATTGAAGCTATAACATTTGAATGGAAAGGCTTAGGAACCTGAAATTTTGTATATTCATTGTGTGGTACTAAAAAAAATATTGGAAATATACAAAAGAGTAATTTAGGCCTCAGCAGAGACCCACAGGCCCCAAACACAAGCAAAGCTACAACTTTTAAACGAAAAGGTCTAGAAATCTGAAATTTTGTTTACTTACAGAAAATTACTTAAAAATTTAGCTAATATACATTAAAAACTTGTATAAGGCTCTTGGGTCTCGACAGGGGCCCTGAGCCCCCAGTCAGAAATCAAGCTTAACTTTTGTACCGGAAGTCCAGAAATCTGAATTCTTGCATATTTATGGTGTGTTACTTAAAATTTTAGCTCTTATACACTAAAATTTATATAGTCATCTGGGGCCCTGGCAGGGGCCCTAAACACAGAGCTATAATGTTTGAACGAAAAGGCTTAGAAATCTGAAAATTTGTATACTTGCAAATTTTGAAAGGATAGACCTAGAGCTAATTTAGATAATAATACATGAAAAACTGGTATAAGGCTCTTAGGTCTCCACAAGGGCCCTGAAGCCCAAATCACAAATAACCTCTAACATTTGAATAATAAAAAGGCCTAAGAACTTGAAGTTTTATATTTTTACAGTGTGTTACTTAAAAATTATAGACAATATACAAGGAGATTAGTATAGGCCTCGGGACCCCTAGCGGCCTCAAATACAATTGAAGCTATAAAATTTGAACAGAAAGGCCTAGGATCCCGAAATTTTGTTTAATCACAGTGTGGTATTTAAAAAATTAGCTAATCTATATTAAAAATTATATAAATTTCTTGGCAAGGGCCTTGTGGCCTCAATCTCAAATCAAGCTATAAATTTAAAACCAGAAGTCCAGAAACCTGAAATGTTTTTTTTTTATAATGTGTTGCTTAAAATTTTAGCTATTACATACTAAAATTGATATAGTCCTTTCAGGCCTCGATAGGGGCCGCGAGGCTCCAAATACAAATCAAGCTATAACTTTTGTACGAAAAGACCTAAAAACCTGAAAATTTGTATTTAAGCATATATTGGTTTCGCTCTGTTTGTGTGTCTGTCTGTCTGTCCGTATGTATGTCCGACGATTACTAGAGAATGCTTTAAGTTTTTCAAATTCTGCTTTCGCTCTTCGATAGAGACCCTTCCTGAGCTCACTTGATTAGTTGGTGATTGAAATCGATCTAACAGTCACGTGATTGTCGAGGCCCAAACCCCCCCATTAAATTTTTTTATTGGCAATATAAGGCATGTAATATGTCATTCGAACGGGAATGACGAGCACAAGACGAATAGGACATTCTTTTCGATTTTCGAAATGCGACATCCGAGAAAATGACCCCCAAAAAGTACTAAAATGAGTCCTTATTACGAGGTTTAGCTAAAGCTATAATGTATATAAAAATACAAGCATAATCAATTCCTTTATGTGTCCGACCGGCCATCGTTTGCACTATAACGTGAAAATGGAAGAACTCAACTGCGATATATCAGCTTTTGATGAGCTCTCGTGGACCCCTTCAGGCACGTGCACTAATGATAAGAATATGAACTTAGGGCATGTAATATATCAATCGATTCGTACTGACGAGTCATAAGTGAATACTGTGTTATTTTTCGTTTATCACTTAAGCATTGTTGACAGCAGTTTGGAGCACGTGCCCGTTATGAAGCTTTGTCGATGCATGTGCTCATTTAGTTTTAAAATTCAGTGACATTAGCCTATTATAAAATGTGACTAATTAATATTAAGGCTATTGTTGAAAATGGCTCATTAATGGTAGGCCTATAGTTAAAATGACTATACGAGATCTGTTCAAAAAATACGTAGACTGTTTGAATTGCGCGGGCCCTGTTGGTCCCAATCAAAATCACTTGGTGTCGCCATCTTCTGGCAGATCCGCTGATTACAAGGCAGTTTTTTGATTGCAAATATCAGTATTGGTTGATTAGCTACGCGGTTGTTTGTGAAGTGTGTTTTTTTTCGTTTGGCGGATTTTTAGAATGAGTGACTTGAACGAGCAAAGAGTTGCTGTGAAATTTGTGTTAAACTCGGAAAAACTGCCACTGGACGAGTGGAAAAGGCCAGAAATGTGGACGAGAGGTGACTGGTTGTTTCATCACGACAACGCTCCAGCCCATTCAGCCCTCAGAACTCGAGAGTTTTTGGCCCAACACTCGATCACTGTTCTTCCTCACCCACCCTACTCACCTGACCTCGCTCCTTGTGACTTCTTCTTGTTTCCCAAACTCAAAAGACCTTTGAAAGGAAGGAGATTTGAGACGATTCCCGACATAAAGGCAAATGCGACGAAGGCGCTGAAGGACATCACAAAAGAAGCGTTCCAGGACTGTTTCCAAAAGTGGAAACACCGTTGGGATAAGTGTGTGCGTCGGGGAGGAGAGTACTTTGAAGGGGACCCAGATGTGTAACTTCTGAATAAAGTATATTTTGTTTTATGACGTCAGTCTACGTATTTTTTGAACAGACCTCGTATAATGTTAGGCCTATTGTTAAAAATGGCTAATTAATGTTAGGCCTATAGTTAAAAATGGCTAATTAAAGTTAGGCTTAGATTTAAAATGATGTGAGTGTGGATAGAATCAAAGGTATTTCCATTGTTTATTTAAACCAACTGCAAGTAAAAGTGAAATATTGAAATTAGAATCACATCTACGTCACAGGTAATGTTTCTTGGAATGCTTACTAGATTTTTCCGGACAATGCTTTGCAACAATGATTAAGAAGGAATGAATGGTAACTTTGATTAAGAGGGGGTGAATAGCTCTAGCAGTGGAAAGATCATAGGCGAAGTAGTTTAAAACATTTGGACGTGCGAGCATTTCATTTCTCATTTCGCGCTTGTTTGGAAAGATTCGTGTGAACGCTGCAATCGAATACGTAAATTGACATGCTATATTCGCCATTATGTATATAAAATATGACTGTAATATTAAACAACAAATATTTATATTCTTCTTTTCAGCATATTTGAAAATCGTTTTACGAGTTATATTCTTGTTATAGTCACGAGCCGCTACTGCTCGTAACATTTTGATGCTAAAAACCCTTTTATCGTTGGATAATGATGCCTTAACTAATTTTTATGGACATTTTGAAAAAAATTTGTGTTATTTTTTAATCCTTTTGTCGATTCCAAATATAGATAGTTTATAAGGAATCTATGAAAAGTTTTGTCTAATTTGTCTAAATGTTATATTTATTTGCAGTTTTTAATTTTTAATTTTTAATTAAAAACAGAATTTACAATTAAACATGTGATCGTTTAATTTTTTTTATTTTTTTTTAACATACAATAACTTATTAATAATTTTATTAACTATTTTGTCTCTCAATGATAAAGGTCTACAACACAATCGCATTGCTAAACCAAAGCCCCTAATCCACAGATCTTGTGCTTTAAGCTTGGCTACGCGCCAAGTTTTCCCGGCACGCGCATGCGCAATAACGACCTTGTGCCGAGACACTCCCGCTAGACACTACCTACTACCTATTGAACGCGATAAAGTGAACTCTTTTATTTCACCTTACAGTGAGAGAACTCTACAATGCATCCCGTGCACCATCTGACTATCACCTCTTCGGACCAATGAAGAAATTCCTAGGAATCCAACGCTTTGGATGACGAGGTAAAATCAGCCTTGCGCAGGTGATTATACAACCAGAAAACGGAGTTTTATGAAGAAAAAAAAGTGTATTGAATCTGGTGCCACGATGGGAGAATGTGTCGAGAAATACATGGTAAAGCCTGCAGCTTCCTTGTACATTGTTTCATTTTTGCTTATTATTAAAAATGTTGCCACGAAACATTGTTGTGCGTTACCTTTCGATCCTCTCTCGCCCCATCCTATAATGCGCCACCATGCGACGCTTATTTTCCTTCCATGGTGTTTATAAGGATGTTTACGAGATTTTTATAACAGTGAATTCCATTCCACTACGTACTAAACCCCTCCTTAGCACTGATAGGGTCCTGGGAGAGGGGCATGATGTGCTACTATTGTCCTTCTCGGGACATCCTATTCATTTCGATAGGATTCGAGTCTGGAGATCTGGATGACCATTCTATTCTCTGAATATCTTCACTCCATTCATCGAGCGGAATAACACTAGTTGGACGAGAATTATCACCCATAAAAATGAACGGCGGACCAAAAGTTCCTCTGAAAGCCTTAACACTGAAGTCGTTCCTTTAACTATGACGGTGCCTCGTTCGAATACATGGAATAGCGTGCGTCCGTCCAACATGATGCCGCCTCCCACCATTGTCCACCACCATTAAACTTCTTAATGATCAAACTTCCTTTTAATGTTGATTCGAGCTCTCTCAAGATGTGAACGAGTCGAGACTTTGTATTTAACCTAAACTCTGGAAGAACTAAAACCTGGAAGTTTCGGTAAGTTTCGTTATTTATGTCTTCATTTTGTGTTTGTCTATTTAACAAGTTTTGAGACAAGTCTTTGGTTCGGTTCAAAAGATTATATCAACTCGTTAACAAATCGCCGAAAAAGTCCTATGAAGATTACTTTTGGCATGTAAAAACATCCAAAAACTTGGATTTAAGTTGAATATTTTCTTTGTATCTTTCAGCTTCCAGTTTTCTATGAAGTTTTCCTTGAAAAATTGAAATTTTTAAAATACAGGTAGTAATAATATTAAAGGGCAAATGACACCAAAAATATCGCTATTGAGATAATAAACAAGAAATTAAGCCTCCCGAGGAAGATTTAGGAAAGTAGTGGAAGCCCTGGGATCATCTGTTTTACCCTTTTTTCTGCACTTTTTAACGTCCCGATTTTTTTAATCAATTTTTTGAACTTAGTATTTAGAAAATATAAAAGAACCCTATCTTCTTTCCTTTCTCATCATTTTTGATCGAATGATATATCACGCGCAATATATTAGACCAAGTGACTGCCACCCCCACTCCGACCCCACTGGGACAATTTGGTCCAAACTTCTTAGGAATGTAGATTTTGCCTAAGGCTGGATGGACTATATATTTGTTCGACTTGTGAATCGCGCCACGGCCTGTAAATCTCGTCGGCCTCGGATAGCAAAGCTGAGGTCATAAGCAACGTTATTGCGGGAGTTTTTGACAAAATTCAAAATAAATTTATATTACCGGACGTGGCCTTTAAATTATGACTTCTTTATTAAAAATGAAAGTAAAAAATTAATAAAATTGATATTTAGTTTCAGGAAAGTATTCAAAATATATGAAATCAACTTTCGATTTCGTTTCATTTGCCCTTTAAGCTTCTTTTAATAACATAACTATAGTTCATCCAGCATTAGTTTGCGCGAAATGTGATGGACTTGTTAATTGTTATGTATTGTTTAATTTTTGTTGTAACAATGTCCGAAAATTGAAAAGGCCATCACATTTCGCGCAAACTTAGGCTGGATGGGCTATAGACTGAATTTTTTTTTGTAATTCAGTTTCTTCAGGCGCATCATTCAGTTTCTTACACCACAGTAGCACGGCGCATTCTACGCTGTACAGATAAAAACACCGTAATGATGGGAGCTGTAATAATGGTAGACATTGTAAGTAGAATAGTAAGTTTAAGAATGGTAATGGTAGAATAGCCAATCGGAATTTAATTTCTGGACATTCCTCATAGCATTGTTTAGGACATAAAGGCCTCATTGTTTTTTATAAGTCGATTATAAAGCAAAATTCATAAAACTTCACTTTTGAAGCAACTGAAGATTGGGGATTCTACATGAACCAAAAAAATTGAAAAGAACATTCTATACCAACAAATTTAAAAGGAAAAATATCCAGATTAAAAAATAAAAATATGAAAATAAAAATATGAACATTCTATACGAAATTTTTCCCTTTTTAATAAAAATATGTGCAGTAGGAAGTGTTTATTTAAATTTTAATCGAATAAAATAACTTGAAATTATGAAATTCCCTGTTATGAAATATCTTGGAAAGAAGCCGTGTTTTAGATTTGCATATTATGAAGAGTAATTGCATGTGCTTCATGGGAGTTTAGATTGCACTTTTACATTGAGCAAAAATAATAATAACGAATTACATTAAGCAAAAAAAAAAAAAGGCAGCCTCGGAAGCTTCCCAAGAGAATGACGTGCCATTGCCACCGCCCTCTTAACATCTGGAAAAACTGGGGTTTTTTTGGCAGACAGTTTATCTTAAATTCTGTGATTTTGGGCGTTTTTATTTTGCCTGGCACCTTTTATTAAATTTCTTCTTATAACACTAATATCAAACTTTATTCCAACTTAATGTAGATCGACGTAAGGTTCTGTAGCCAAATTCTAAAATTAGAAATATTTTTTCAGCCCACTTTTAATAAATTTTTTGATACTTCAAGACTATTTCTGCCAAGATACTATCTGCTACATGTAAATACTGTAAAAGTGAAAGAAAAAGAAAACAAAATTGTTTCTTGATATTCTGAGATGAGTGTGAGAACGGTTTAATTTTTTTTTCTACAACCAACTTAATAGCCAAAGAGTGATGGATGATTTTTGTTGCATACGATTATTGAAACGATATGTATTTTTTAAAAAATATTTATTTTATTTTATTTTATTTAAATAGGTAAGATACAACAACGCCCACCAGAGCCAGAATGGTCAAAGACCGACAAATGAGGCTCTGGGGGGCGAAAAAAAATAACAAGAGAAAAAATAATACTGTAAATGTTAGTAAAAAAACTATCAACAATAAACTATAGAATAAGACAATAAACAATCAAAAACAAAATAAAAACTGATACAAATCAAGATTGGCCGAGGGCAAAATTTAGATGGTCTTAGCATAATATTATGAAATTAATTTGAGATTAAATAAAGCAAAGATGCAAATAATCGATATCGAAACATAATAAAATAAATATCAATAATTCCATCTAGGCAACAAATAATAAATAAAAGATATCATTATAAAATGTTGGCACTGCCAACAGTAAGTGAAAAAAATGATAATAGAGCAAAAAACGCAAAAAAAATACATAACAGCATCAAGCATATATAATAAAAAATTAAAATGGCAGTGAACAAAGCTGATTATAATTTAAACAAATAAATAATTTACTACAAAAGAACTTCTGCATATAATTGCAGAAACTAACTTAAAGCTAACATAAACATTAAGTAAACACGTAATTTTTTAAAGTTTTGCGAAAAATACGATATGGAGACAATGGATGAATTTCAGGTGGCACCTGTGACCAATACTTAACACTGACAAAAGATATACATCTATTTCTATAATTTAAACGGGACAGTGGAAAATAAATATCATGACCGTTCTTGGTCGGATAATTATGCCTATCATTATTACAGCATATAAATAAAGGAGTAGTAATAGTAATAAAGGAATTACTTACTATTTAATTATAAATCATTAGATGTTCAGTGAGGGTTTTAATAATACGCCTACCTCAGCGTTCGAAATAATGATGAAAAATAGGAAAGAAAATTTAATTATATAACGCGTGCCAACAGGCACTTGCAAAAGATCGCTGAGTGAGTTGATTAGTTGGAGGGTAACGATGATCTGTGTTTGCTGTTCGCCTTCCTATGTTGCCTCTTCGACGTGGTCGTGGCGGCATCATCTGTTTAAAATTGAGAAATTAATAGGAGAAATGCAATAAACGAAAACAAACAAAAAATGTTTTAACTGTTAAGTTTGTGTTATGACGTTATCTCTTCTCAAAGATTTAGATCAGGTTGTTGTAAACAATTGAACGGTTAAAATAAAACCTCAAGGTAGTTGTCAGTTGGAAAATATACGTCTAGAATCGATTAAAGCAGTTGATAATGACCAACAATGTTAAGTCTATATACAAAGAAAAAGTTGATATCTCGTCTCCAAATGTACCTTATTCCTCGAACTTACTTTTCCGACCTAGAGTGTGTATACTAGCACCTTTTTGGTGAAAAATTAGTCGATATAAATATGCTAGAACTCGATAAAATGGATAAAATCGATGAGATTTGTCACTAATGTTATTCCTATGTAAAAAGAAAACGTTAATTCCTCGGTAAAAATTGCAGCTAAAATCTCAAATTCAATTTTCTTACATAGACTAGAAGTTCTAGTACTTACTGATTACAAAAAGTTGTCCAAAAAAATTCTTAGAACTCGAAAAATAGCGTTTGAAAATTGCTCTCGAAAAAAAAATTGAACAGGGCTTCGCCGTATGTTCAATGAAAAAAATTCTATTTGGCGTGTATTTCTATTGTTTATTAGGAGCTTTAGCATAAAAGCTACTTAAAAGAATGCGCCCTTGGTCTGTACGTTTATCCGTCTGGCCGTGCGGCCGTCCGCCGTTTGCACGATAACTTGAAAACGGATTAACTTTTTCAAATTCTGTTTTCAGAAATATGACCATCTAAGTCTTAGTCGGCCGTATCAACTTTTCAGAATTTTTCGTGGACCCCTTCAAGTCGAATTCACGTGCTAAAACAGTGAGTGTAAAGAATTCAAAGATACTGGCATGTCATATAACAATCGATTTGTTAAGAAGGAATATATTGTTACTTTCTGTTCATCTTTTAAGCATTATTGACATCGGCGCGCGCATCGGTGCCCTTTATATTATTAAAGGGCAACTGACATCAAACTTTGACATGTATATTTTTTGTCCTAAAATTATACAGGACATTGAAAAAATAAATTCTGCACAAACAGTTTTCAAATATCACGATTATTTTAGGAGTTATTTAATTTTAAAAATTAGCGCCTGACGTCAGAGGCGAGTACGTCCAAGACCTCCTAGAAAGAAAGCCTGTGCACTGAAAATTCATACATTGTTACATGATCATAAAAAGACATTGTTATTCGCATTTCTACCACGGTCTTTAGATATTCATGGTCATCGAGCTCCTTTGTTAAAATGAAGCTAAAGTTTCAAGCTCCTGGTAGGGCAGGAACTCTATTGAAAAGTGGCGCTGCATGTACAATCTGCCCAACTGCGCCTGCAGCGCCAGCCTATCGGCAGACAGAAACTTTACTTTCGTATTCAGTTTCAATGAAAATCTCTATCGTAGGTAGCGGTCGGGAATAGTGCGATCTATGCGGCACCTGGCGCGATCTGCTTTCCTTAGCTTCTCGAAACAATGGAAAATGGCCGAAGCTCGATGACCATGAATATCTATAGACCGTGATTTCTACCAATAATAAGCCCTGAATTATGACTTCTTATGATCATGAATTTTCAGTGCACAGGCTTTCTTTCTAGGAGGCGTTAGACGTACTCGCCTCTGACGTCAGGTGCTAATTTTTAAAATTAAATAACTCCTAAAATAATAGTGATATTTGAAAACTTTTTGTGCAGAATTTATTTTTTTAATGTCCTCTAACACCTGAGTGGATGCCTCCTTACCGTGGGTCAGGGGTTTGGGTGCTTCAGGGATTCTGTGAGCTATGCTGGTTGTAGCACTGCTACCATAGGGTCACCCTTACCAGAAAGGTCATGGTTGAGAAGTGAGACGAAGAGTCTCCAAACAAACATATGATGTCGACGAATGAGAGAATTCATACTGCATCAGGTGTGGCATAGGTTAAAGTCACCCACGTTCGGGAGTTAGGCAGAGGCTCTCGTTCGAAAAATAGTCGACGGTCTCCCGGTTGTTATCTCGGAGCAATGCCTCCGAGAAGCCCCACCAGTGCACTCGCTATGCGCTTGGGGAAACGGTCGGGGGTAGCGCATGCCTCTACCCAGGAGGAGAAACGGGTAAAGCGACAACGGGATCGGGTGCTGTCAATCGGCACTTGGAACGTATTCTCTATGACAGGAAAGGAATCAGAGTTAGTGGAGGAAGCCAAACGGTATCGACTGGATATCATAGGTATTACCTCTACGAAACGTCCAGGTTCTGGAACTGTGGACTTAGAAGGAGGGTGAAGCTCTTCTACTCAGATGTCGACCCTAACATGAGTGCCCAGGCGGGAGTGAGGATACTCACAAGTCCCCGGCTGGCAGATTATGTTGCAGATTGGACCCCCTTAGGTGGAAGACTGTGTCTTCTGAGGCTTCAGATAGGGAAACGGTCTCTCTTCTATTCGTTGCATATGCTCCGAATGCAGTCACAGAGTACCCACTTTTTCTAGATGAAGTTGATGCTGCTCTTAGCAGGAGAGGGAGTGCAGATTCTGTCATTGTGGTGGGTGACTTCAATACACACGTAGGGGCTGATGACCACGTGGAAAGGCGTGATTAGGAGGAATGGTGACCCCGATTTAAATGCGAATGGGAGGTGCTTGTTGGATCTCTGTTGCAACAATGGACTTTCCATCACAAACACCTTCTTCCAGCACAGGGATGTCCATGTGATGCAATGGACCAGAAGTCACTGATTGATTTTGTAATCGTTTCAGCCGACTTATTCCGATCAGTGTTGGATACTCGTGTGAGAAGAGGGGCAGAACTATCAACTGATCACCACCTTGTTGTCTGCACTTTGCGGTTCTCTGAATCCATGCCAATCAAGCGAAATACTAGGTTCAGACAAACTTGGCGCATCAAATGGGAGGCATTGGAGGATAGAGCTGTGAGGAAGACCTTTGCAGATAACATATCTTCAAGTTTCAAAGAACTACCCAGTGATCATGCTTCTGTTGAAGAGGAGTGGCAGTTGTTTAAAACTACTGTGATTACTTCGGCTGCATTATGCTGTGGTCGTAAGCGGCTGAGTGTGGCGCAGGGCGGTGAGAAAAGGATTGCATGGTGGAACGGTGAAGTGCAAAAAGCTGTCAAGGCAAAGAAGGGAGCCTATTTGCTATGGTTTGCAAATAAGTCAACTTCGAGTCGAGCGCGGTACATTGAGGCGCGGAAAGCAGCAGCAAAGACAGTATCAACAGCTAAAGCTAAGGCCTGGGAGAAGTTCGGGGAGAAATTGGAGGCAGACTATGGTTCCGCAAACAAGGTATTCTGGCAGACCGTGCGCTGCCTCCGTGGAAAGAAGTCTCTTTCATCACAAACTATTAAGAGTTCAGATGGGAGGCTTCTGAAAACGGAGGAGAGCGTGTTGCATAGGTGGAAGGAATACTTTGCATCTCTTCTTAATCCGTGACAACAACAAGTGAGGCACATGAGGTGCACTTTGGAGCGGAGAATAGTCACGGTAGTATCACTGAAGCAGAAGTCAGATGGGCAATTAAGTCCCTGAAGACTGGCAAAGCTGCAGGTGATGATGAAATCCGGTCCGAGATGTTAAAGGCCTTAAATCAGGATGGTATCCTGTGGCTGACTCGAGTGTGTCAAGTTGCTTGGATATCTGGACAGACCCCTAAGCAGTGGCAGACAGGAATTGTGATCCCTATCTTCAAAAAGGTAGATCAGAGAGATTGCAACAACTATCGAGGCATCTCTTTGCTCAGCATTCCTGGGAAAGTGTACGCTAAGTGTCTGGAGAAGAGAAGTCGGGAAATAGTCGACTCCAAACTGTTGGAGGAGCAGTGTGGTTTCCGACCTGGCCGAAGCACGACGGACCACATCTTTGCTTTAAGGCAAATCTTTGAGAAATCCTGGGAGTATGCAAAAGAGGTCTACGCTTGCTTTGTGGACCTCGAAAAAGCATATGACAGAGTTCCTCGGGAGAAGCTCTGGCAAGTGTTGCAAGAGTATGGAGTGGATGGGCAATTACTGGTTGCTATCATGTCTCTGTACGAAAGCTCTGAGATGTGTGTTCGGATAAATGGCCATAAGTCAAGACCGTTCACCGTGGGTGTTGGATTCCGCCAAGGGTGCGTACTGTCGGCCCTCTTGTTCATTATCTTTATGGACTGGATAGACAGGGGCAGCCGAGGCGATGAGCGTGTTTGTGTGGGCGACTGCCTGGTGGAGAGGTTGCTCTTTGCTGACGACCTTGTCCTGCTTGGGTCTTCTCGCACGAACCTTCATCATGCAGTAGACCGGTTTGCAGCCAAATGTGAAGAAGCTGGGGTGAAGATCATTGTGACTAAAACTGAGGGTCTGGTCCTTTCAAGACAGCCTGCTCAGTGCGCTCTCCATGTTAGGGGAGCCTCATTGAGACAGGTGGAGAAATTCAAGTATCTCGGGATTGCATTCACGAGTGATGGACGGCAGGAGAAAGAATTGGATGCTCGGATCGGTGCAGCAAGCTGTGTCAGACGTGAACTGTGGCGATCCGTGGTACTCCATGTTAGGGGAGCCTCATTGAGACAGGTGGAGAAGTTCAAGTATCTCGGGATTGCATTCACGAGTGATGGACGGCAGGAGAAAGAATTGGATGCTCGGATCGGTGCAGCAAGCTGTGTCAGACGTGAACTGTGGCGATCCGTGGTAACGAAACGAGAGCTGGGTAACAAAGCCAAGCTCTCCGTCTTCAAATCTATCTTTGTCCCCATTCTCACCTATGGTCATGAGGCTTGGGTAATGACCGAAAGAGTGCGATCGCGGGTACAAGCGGCCGAAATGAGATTCCTGAGAGGTGTGGCAGGTGTTACCCTACTAGATAGAGTGTACAGCAGCACAATAAGGGAATCTTTAGGTGTTGAGCCGCTACTTCTCCGCATTGAGAGATCTCAGTTGCGCTGGTATGGCCACGTGATACGGATGCCGCAAACTAGTCTTCCTAGGCAGTTGTTAT
>JAHWFO010059101.1:99007-111684 GCA_023313115.1 Rhysida immarginata
CCCCCCCTCTCCTTTTCTATTTGTGAATTTTAACCAAAAAAGTGGCTTCAAATCATAATCAATTGGCAGCCTCCTCCCTCCCCTCTCTATTTTTGGTTGGCTTCCATTAAATGCTTCAATGAACAAAATAATTCCCCTTGACGAAGTAGCAGGAGCTCTGAGTTCGTCTGTTTTGAAAAATTGAATTTCTCGAATGTAGTATTTAGAAAGGAAAACGAGCTCTATGTTCTTATGTTTCTCATCATTTTCAATCGAATGTGGCCATCTGAACACTTCAAAACGGTGTAGTTGCATTTTGTCCGGTTGCGTTTTATCCGGATACCTCTTTAGTTACATAGCCTTGCACAAATAGATAGTGAGCTTAATTAATACCTTCGTACATTAATACGACAGAATCAATAACAAAACAAAACTTTTCAAAGTGAACGGAGCAGAGTCGACTAGTTCGCGGTCGGAAGCCAGTTATCTCTTCGATCAAAAATTATCCATTTCTTCCTAATTCTTACTTAGGAAATTGAAGAAATGATAAATTATTATTACTACCTCTATTCTTATAGCCAAATACTAAATAAGAATGAGGCATGACGAATATGCGATTTACCATTCAGGAAGATTGGTCGTAAATATCTACTCAGTGAGAAAATATCAGGAGACGTTAGAGAGAGAGAGCTCATTTTTAATGCTGGGGCATGGCGGTAAAATCCATGTCAACATAGTGAATTAGAGAAATAATTAGCATTAATTATTGTTTGAAAGCTTTCATAGTGTGATTTTTTTAGTAAACAAACTAAAAAAAGTTTCAAAATTCATTCAGTGTCATTCATGTAAAGTCTCATTTTTTAAAAATCATCCATTCGTGACTTCGCTTTAAAAGCTACACACATTTCAATAAATATTCATTTACATAGAGTACATTAAATGAATTAAAATGACCAAAATAATTATATAATAAAAGGAATGGTTTGATAATATTTCAATAACACCACCTTTTTTATTTCCCCTCCTTCCTTAGAACTTACATTGGTCCCTTTCTTTTATTTATTTTATTTTAATTTTATTTTATTTTCATTCAAAAAGGAGATTCACATTTATGTTATTATAACCAAAGTAATATTTGGTAACTCTTTCTAGTTTTTTTTTTTCCTTAAAAAAATCACGCTGTGGAAGCTTACAAACAACTGGGATTAGCATTAAAACATTAAATCGACCCCAGCAGCTAACCTCGCACTACGTCACTTCCGGAAAAATAATGGCCGGCGCGAGGGGAATGCAAACGCGCTATTTTTCGCTTTTCAAAGCATTTTTTTATATAGAAATTATGGACCAAAATTTAAAATTTCAACGGAATCGTGTTATATTTATATCAAAAATTGATATTCTGTAAAAAAAAAAATTATAATCGAATTTTTGCGTAGAGTTGCCCTTTAAAGAGAAAGTTTTTTATTTAAATACATTTATACAGTGTCCCATTTAAAATAGATCGAAGCCATACACTGAGTTCAGCGTTCCTGCTACTTCAGGAATGTGTCCTGGAAGTCTTTTTGTTGAAACCAGTCAAGCACCTTCTGCGATTCGCACTGGATCTACTCAATCTTATCAAAAAGACGACCTTTCAACTGGATCTTCATTTTCGGAAAGAGGGCAAAGTCTGCAGAAGCCAAATCTGGCGAGTAGCGTGGGTGTGAAAGCTAAATCATGTTTTTCTCAACCACGTGAGGAGAGCTCGGTGAGAGGGTGCATTGTCGTGGTGGAGCATCCAGTTTTTTTTCACGCTAGGGATCTGGTCGCTTTCGCCAAACGTCTTCATTCAGGTTGCTCGTCGTCGAATTTGCTCGTTCTCAAATTTAATGTCCATAATAAAATCGCAGAAGACGTCATATAGATGTTCACAATAGTAATATTTTCTCAGTCCCCAACGCACATAAAATAAAATCCTTTGAAAAGCTCATTTATGAATGTTAGGGCTATAATTTACTGTATCTGTGGACTTGTGCTGCATTTGTTGGCGAGATGCGCAAGCAGTCTCGGAACTTTTTGATCGCTCCTCGTGCTTCCTGAGTAACCCATGTAACAGACATTGGTAAAGTACAGTGTGTAGTGATACAAATGGTTTTTGGGGTATTTGTTATCTCTACGGATAGCGCTGAATAAGAATATGACTACTTGGGCTAACTAGTAATTGAGAAGAAACCGTCGAGGAAAATCGATCCTAAACTTCGTACCATATTTGTTTTAAATTAAATATCAGTTGTTTTACAATAAAGTTGTCTGATAAAATTTCGTAAAAATTTACTATTACGGATTTTATTATTTCATCAGTGAATTCAATTTCATTTCTCTTTGACAAGTTTGTCCGAGTAACAGGAAACCATCAGGTGTCGACCAAAACATTTCTCTCTGTTCCGTGTTGTATCTTGGAATTTAAATAGATTAAAATTCAGTTTTCAGTATCTGAAAGAGCAGAAGGTCACTTGGAATTCGATTTGTTTTTGGAATGCGATTACTTGGAAGATCCAAGAAAAGGATCGCCTGCTCACTTGCAAGAGCTAACTTCGTTTTTCACTTCCTTTTCACTTGTTTTGCAATGCAGATTGATTCCCTGAAGTCAGGTTTAAATCTTTCATTCATCATATATATTGAAGAAAGTAAGCATTTTTCTAGCAATTCATGGAGAAGCTCGTGATCCTTTAAGAAAAATATTTTTCAAAGAAACATCACAGTTATAAAAACTGAATCAAGGGTTTATAACAGTTAGATAGTACAGTTATAAATAAAAACTGAATCGAGGGTTGGAAATTTCTTTATTTACTATGCACTTATAAATAAACGAAACTTAACTGTAAGCAATATATAAATTGTGCATGCTTTTAAATTTTCAAAATGTGCTTTTTGCAGTAAGTGATAAAAGCGTGCATCGCACAGGGATATTATTTCATAACCTGATGAAAAACAAATTATTTTATGAAAGATTGGGCCTCAAAGTGCCTTTTAAGCGAACTGTTTGAACGTAGAGCAGAAACACTACCAAATTTGGTGCCAATCATAAAAACAATTGACAGTGTTGTTAAAGTCAAACAAATAAGTAATACCTGTTTGCTAAATTAAATTAAAGGGATCTTAATTTTACCAAGAATTATACGAGCAGTATTTAATTTTCAGTTGTTTTCAATGTTTGAATACACAAATTTCTTGAAACGTTAAATTCTTAGCAGGAGAATGGTGGATAAATTCAAATAAACAAGGAATCTATTTTTCTAAACGGGTATGAACTAGTTAATAATACTCGTTTCACTAGAGGCAAGCCAAGCAGGCTTACAAGCCTGTGAAATTTATGTTTTGAGGATTATAGGTATTCTTGGAAGAAATGGATGCATTCAAATAATTGCCTTTGAGAATCATTCTATTTTATATTGGTTTGTCTTAACTAATTCATTACCTCACTGAGGTTCATCCATGTCACCACCTTCGCCAGCACCGAGTTTTTATAATTGATGAAAATATGAAAGAAAATTCCACAGCCTGGTTTCGAACCAGGAACCTTCTACTCACCGTGCAGAAGCGCCAACCAATTGCGCGGAATTTTCTTTCCTACTTTTAGTAATTATTTAAACATCTGAGGTTTGGCGTGGGAAAAAATCCTCTTTAGATCATTGTTTACTTATTTTCACCGAGTTTATAGTCAGGTTGTCGATAAATGGCCTCAATCTTAACCAAAGACTGTCGCGACGATGTCGGGTCTATGCACCGAAGTTTCGTACGGAGCCAGCTGTTTTGTTATTTCAGTCCACTTTGGATTGCATGTAAATGTGATGAAGAGATCCTGGTAGTTTTGCTCCAATGAACATTTGCTCCCGGTAAATGACGTAGGTAGAACACAGGCCCTCCTGCTTTCAAATTAAAGTTTTGAACAGCCTGATTTTGAATAATCCATTAAGCCAAATGGTAAGCCTCCACTCTCAAAGTCTTCTGATTTTAGCCGGCCTCCTTCAACTTTTAAAACGCGTCCACAATACTGTATACTGCTGAGTGAGTTTTCCCACCTGCAACACCGGATTAAACAGTCCTGGCCTTTCGTACAGTTTGTAGGAATAGAAGGCTAACATGCTGAGTTTCGTCCCTACAATGCTCCTGAATTTTATCTTCCAGCCTTCTTCTCCAGAAGATACAGCAACGGGTAGGTCATCGGATCACAGTTCGGACTGCAAATCGACATGTGTTGTAAGTTGTTCCCCGTGCATAGATCTCGCTTAAATGGTGGTTGGTTCTCCATCGTCGGCTTCAAACCACATTGCTTCTACCACATTGACAGTTGGCAAATTATATTTTCTGTGATCGCGCTGTATTATCGACATTTAAACGTTTCCTGACATCCTTCATCTTGTACGCACGTGCAAAAGGGTTGATATTTCTGATGTTCCTGTGAAATTTCTGTTTTGAGGATCAGAACCGTATACGTTGAAAGTGCGAAGGCAACACAAATTCATGCACCGGTATATCCACTTCCGTTGAGTGATAACAAAAAGGAATTGGCATAACTACAAAGGCATTGATTATATGACCATTAGATTAGGCTTACTTTACTCTTACTCAGAGCAAAAATGTTGTGTAGTGTATTTTTACATTTGAGCACCATTCCATTTACATTAGAAATGTACATCAGTGTTAATTTGCAAATAGGTACATGCTAATTATCTTACAAAATTTCACAGAATGCAGAGTTATAAATATAACTATTAGGATCATTGGAGAATACTTTTCCTTGCTTGGAACATGATCTAAAATGAAATCAAAAAGTCTGCTTTGTTTTCCCGAGGCATGTCAACAAAGCAGAGTGAGCAATTGTTGTCAGCTTCGCTTCCGCAGTGGCACGCGAGGAGTGAACAATTGTTGTCAGCTCCTAGACAGAAGGCCTGATAACGGAAACGTAATACATTGTTGGCAAGGCATGTTAACAAAGCAGAGTGAACAATTGTTGTCAGTTCCGTCTCGTGTACCACTTCAGACTTTAGAGAAAGAAAGATTAAATGATTATTATGCGTAGAAGAGAAAGTAACAATCAAACTAGGATGAAATAAATGTAAAGGAAAACATAAAAAAGCGAAACATAATCTTATATATAGAATGCTAACTCCTCCTGCTCCATGCCCGTTTCCACAGTGACGAGCAACTATCCAGCCTTCATTGTTTCAACAAACGAAAAAAACACTGATTGTTAAAATGTAAGATGGAAGCAATAAAGGTTGCATTGTTGCTCAGACTACAATGGTCAGATGACTTCGTGAAGACGCGTAGCCCACGAGATAGACAGGCCCTGGCGCGGAAAAGCGTAGACAACGAGAAAGACAGGCCCCGGCGCGGAAATGTCACCTGACCATACTAGTCCGAGTAACAAAGTAACCTTCATTGTTTCCATCTTGAATTTTAACAACCGATATTTTTTCGTTTGTTAAAAACAATGAAAGTTGGATTGTTGGCCGGACTACTATGATCAGGTGACATTTCCGCGCCAGGGCAACACCTCCTAGGGTGCGTTCACTTATTCACTTGGAGTCACTCCGAGTGACTCCCGTGACTCTGAGTCATTCGGATTCCGTTTCTTTATTTGCTCCGAGTCATTTGGTCTTCGTTTCTTTAATCGCTCGGAGTTAACTCCCTTGACCTCTAACATCAGGGTACGCTTGGAGTCTTTCGGAGTTTGTTTCTTTATTCGCTTGGAGTGCGACTCGGATTAACTCCCTTAACTCCTGCTTTCAAGCTGGAGTCATCGGAGTCAAAAAATTTAATGAGAAAGACGACGCAACAATGAAGAGTGCCAATAAAGTTGCGACTTCAACGATGATTAATTTTGTTACAATGAGATATCGTTTGCGAGCGCGCTTATTAGGAGCCGTGGCAACCACATAAAAAGAGAAGACTTTATTTCTTCAAGCTGGCGCATACGTTGTTTAACTATAAACATGGCCGTCTCTATCTTTCGAAAGTGCATGATCATAGCCTACTATAATTGGTTAGCCTTCCATTGTTGTCGGCTTGGCACGATACAAACGAAAATTTAGCTTAAATTGATCGAAAATTTGATTCAAGATAGTTTCTTCAGCATAATTATTAATTTTTATATGCTCAATCTCAGTTCCATCTTTACGCATGAGGCCACCCTAGCCTCTGTGATAATAAATTAAAATTACAATTATGACCAGAACTTTGTTTTTATAAAAATAATAAAAAGTAAAAAAAATAATATTGATTATTCCTGTTAATAAAAAATAACTTAATGTTAAAGGTTCCCCATAACCAAAAGTGCCATGGGCACTGCTCATGCTTTTCTGATGCCTCCGGAGGTTGCGAAGAGGGGGAAAAATATCTTGAATCGTTCACAAGCAGTGTTGCCAATTTAGCAGGGATGTGTCCAATTTAAAAGCTCATTTTCATTATTTTGTGCATTATAATTTACGAAGTAGTATAATATGTTTATTTATTAATGAATGATTCTATACTCATTTATAAATGGAGAAGATAAAATAACAAATAGTATGAAAAAATAATAAGTTCACCAATGAATAATGATGAGAGTTTTTGAAGAGAATTGAAGACTTGTAAATGAATGGTAGATGGTCGCTGTGCATTGTTTAATTTTTATTAAAAATGTCCAACAAAAGACAAGAGCATGAAAAAAGGCTAAATTGGCAATACTGCACACAAATGATTATAACGATCAAAGTCTTCGATTGTTACTTCGTTGTGTTGACTCTGAGCCATTACGCTAGTACTCTGATCACGTGATCACATTGACTCGGAGCATGACTCCGAACGAATAAGTGAACGCACCCCTAGAGAGAAGGCCTGCGGACAAAAGGTATATACATTGTTACATCATCATCAAGCGGCTATTGTTAATCGTATTTCTACCAATAATAAGCCCTAAATTTGGCCGCTTGATGATGATGTAACAATGTATATACCTTTTGGCCGCAGGCCTTCTCTCTAGTAGGTGTTGGCCAGGGTCTGTCTATCTCGTGGGCTATGAAATTTTGTGTGAAGATTCTATATGGTCTTTGATGATAGTATACCAAATTTCAGTTCAGTATCTTCTGTGGTTCAATTTTTAGGGAATTTCAAAGAGAAGCCATTCACCTTCATGTCGCATACGCGGTGAAGACGGTTTTGACGTGAACAAATGATTGTTGACTATTAAATGTTGACAGTTGATTGTTGACTATCTTTTTGACAATGACTTTGTGATATCGACGGACGCAATGTGAATGTGACAACAAAATAAATGTTTCAGACCACCGGTATCAGTGCTTTTCTCGGCACCCTAGAGCTTTGGGGGGAGCAGAGACAAATGAAAGAAAGAGACTGGCAGTGCCCTATTCATTTCGCTGAGCGCTACTGGTGCCAGCGGAAGTGCAGCATTCGCCATGTTACGATTGGCAAAAACCTAAGGCGGCATATATTCTCAATGTAATTTCAGCTGTTTTTGTATATGACTTCTGGAAGTATTAGTAAGCATAACTTTTTTTCTGATTTTTTTTTTTTAAACTTTATTGCATTAACTAACGATAACGTATACTTTTAATGACTCCAAATAGCTGATTCAATGCCTAACGAATTTTTAAATTTTAAATTAAAAGAAAAGGAAGAAATAATTCTCAGTTCAATAAAATAATCAATTTATTAATCCACATATTGTAATAAGCAATTGTTTGCGATTGTTTCACACCGGCCTCGCTAGCTCAGTGGTTGCGTGATCGCCTACGATGCCCGAGGACGCGGGTTCGATTCCGGGCGAGGAGGACGAGGATTTTTTCAGGGAGAAAATCCTAAGATCACGCATTTCCTTCGGAAGGGAAGCTAAGATGTTGGTCCCGTTAGTACCAAACAAACCAAACCAAACCGATTGATTCACATGCATTGCCTCGGGCGATCAGCTGTTGCTTGCCAATCCCAATATGGCGGCGCGAAGGCACCACTACAGGGGAGGTCACTACCAGTCTCTTTCATTTGTCTCAGGGGGGGAGGCTTACCACTAAAGTCTATGTGAACAATTAATGGTGGCTAAGCAATTTTCGGAAATGGCTGGAAATGGGGGCACCCGGCGTCTGCCCAAAAACATTAAAAGGGAAGATGGGTCGAGTAAGGCTTTTTTTTTTTTTCCTAAGTGAAAAAGAAGCAACTTTTTGTTGGAAACGTTTTCTTTAATCGGATTCCTTCAAGATATAAACAATAAAAACATTTTCAGATCACCTGCTTGCAATGTTGCCCTGTTGACGTCTAGGAGACTGGATATTTTCCAGTAGATTGGAAGCAATCCACAAAATTTTCATTTATGGGTATTGTAAACGGACGAAGTCACGAAGTTAAACATTCCTGATGCACATTACTGGGCTCAAGAAAACCCTCAAAAGCTTCGTATGCAGTGTTGGCACCGCTAACGCTAAAAATAGAGCGCTACTATTAGCGTCGCTATCGCTATTGTAGCTATTTCATAGCGCGCTTATTTTCCAAACAGAATCAGCGCATTTATAGCGTCGCTAGCTTTTTTTTTTTTTTTTTTAATTCCAAGCGATATTTCGCTTATATTTCGCTGAAAATTCGCTAAAAGATGAAAAAAGATTCGAATAAGTCCAACTCGATATATCGGATTTTTTTATTTGATTATTTCGATTAATTCGGGCGTCATTTTGGTTCCATTAAGAAACCAATCCGAAAGATTTTAGATTATTAAACGTCTTTTCATAATAACCCATGTAACCCATTTTAATTTCGACCATTCCCATGCTGCCTCACTCTGTCCGTTTCTGCAAATAAAGAAGTTCTCGTTCGTACCACGAACTTCGTAGGTTCTCGTCAACAGGACTGGAAGCTCTTTAGGGATATTCTTAGAGATAATAACATTCCTTACAAGGAGGTTATTGATAAGAAGGATTTTAATAGTATTATGAATCCTATCACCCGTGTTGTCAACGATGCCACTACTTCCAGTACCTCTACTATCGATCGTAAGCGTCCTGAACATCTCGACCTGCCTCCTTATCTCAGGCGTCTTATTCTCGAAAGGAATTCCTACAGAAGATTAAGACAGCGTAAGCGACTCCCCTTCTTCAAGACCAAGTACAACCGGCTTTCTCGCAGGAGGAAGTTTAAAGAACTACGAATTCAAAGATGGAGCGAAAAACTGAAGTCCCTGTCTGTCCAGGACAACTCGCTCTGTGGAACTGTGAGGGCCTTAAAGGGTAACAGACCAGTCCAATTGCTGCCATTGCTTGCAGGCAATGGCAACGTTGTCACTAGTGACGGGGATAAGGCTCAATTGATCGCTGATTCTCTGAAAAGTCAATTTACCACGCCTGTTGAGACAAACTTGGACAGCCTCCAAAACACTCAGCTAGTTAACGATAGGTGTATCGCTTACCAGTGCATTCATCGTGTTCCCACCCCTGAGGAAGTCATTAGTGCTCAAGAAATCTCCGACGTTATCAAGCGACTTAAAACCAAGAAAGCAGCAGGTATTGATTCCATCACTAACAGTGCTCTCAAGAACTTGCCTTCTAATATTGTCTCGATCATTACCAAAGTCATGAATGACTGCTGGAAACTTGGTTACTTCCCCGACCAGTGGAAAGAGTCCGTCATAGTTACTATACTAAAGCCTGGTCTAAACCCTGCTCTTGCTGTCAGCTACAGACCCATAAATTTGCTACCTATGCTATCAAAAGTCTTTGAACGCATCATTCTGAAGAGATTTAACGAATTCTGTGTAGCAAATAATCTCGTTCGTGATGAGCAATTTGGCTTTCGCCCAGGTCACTCCTGCCAACTCCAGATCTGGAGGCTTGTTGCAGATCTAAACACTCCTCTTAACTGTGCTAACTATGGTGGTCTTGTCTTTTTGGATGCCCGTAAAGCTTTTGATCAGGTTTGGCACAACGGCCTCATATACAAGATTACGTTACCCTGAGGACTATCGCCCAACTTGACAGGAGAGTCGCAACAAATATTTCTATTGCTGAAGATTTCCATATACCTCCAATTGGTAGCTATGTACAGGAGTTACTGAAGAAGTTGCTTCCGAAGATTAAGGACCATCCCAATCCTCTGGTTGCAGATATTCTGGAGCACTTACTCACGTTTAGAAGTTTCCTCAGGCATCGCAGGCCTCGACACGTCCTGGACATCAATTTCGACGACATCCAAAAGGCCATCTTTCCCGAATACTGGATCTCATAGCTCCTCGTGCCCCTCGTCAACCAACAATCAACTTATTCGTCCTTATAGGATAGGACCCCATCTTATCCTCTGGATGACTTAACTAAGTTTCATCTGGCTTCTTGCCTAGTTCAGTGTACTTCCCCTGGTTACTTCCTGGATGAGTATGGCATTGAAAGCGTTGCTTTCGGACCGCTCGTTTCGTTTTCCCTGCGCTGTTCGATTGTCAACCGGGAAAAGTCGGGGAATTTTTATCAGTGAGAATGCGGATTTTCAGTGGGAATCCTGCATCCAATATGAGTCTATTTTCTCTTTGAGATAACAATTATAAGATTTGTCATTTATTTCAGAATCTCTTTTTTATATGTAGTGACAGCTGTGTAGGGATGGGTTCAGAAACTTTAGATGTAGTAGCAGAGGTAGATATAAAGGATGTAGAAGATGACTTCAATATCAAATCCAGTCCATTCAGAAAAAATTGAAAGAAACAGAGAAAGATATGTTAAACCTCTAATTGTTGCTCTTTTGAATGGTTTAAACAAAATATTTAGTTCCTACTTCCATGGATCAAATGATTTTGGCAGCTGTCACTCATCCAATGTTCAAGCGTTCATGGATTGAAGATGAAGGACAAACTTTCATAGCAAGAAAACTGCTCACAAATGCAGTTGAACCATTTCTCCCTGCAGAAAACTTCGAAAAATCACAAAGTACATGATTTTTATTTGCATTTGTAGTCAAGTAGTCATATGCAATGTTATAAATATTTTAGGATAATAATTAACATTTTAATTATTTTAGAATCAACTGATGAAGACCTTGATTTTTATGATTGGAAATGCTTCTTCATCAGCAGCAATCGTGGACAAATACTTGGCAGATCCTTCTAGGGAAGTTGAAATGCTTCAGAAATATCCAGTAATAAAAAAAAATCTTTTTACGCTACAATACAAGCATTACATCTAGTGCTCCAGTTGAGCGTTTGTTCAGTTGTGGACAATTGATTTTAACCTCACTGAGAAACAGACTATCGCTATCTACTTTTGAAAAACTTATGCTATTATTAGTTAAGGCATCGTTGTCCATCGATAAAAGGGTTTTAGCTAAAGACGTATATTAAAGATAGACTCCGAAGCAATTGTTGTTACTAGAGGCAAATTGGGAAGCTTCATGCCCAGAACTGTCATGGCCGAAAGTGAATGAAGATGATGCAAAACACATGGCTAAACATGAAAGTAGCTGATTAATAATTCTTTCACACGCCGATCACGGAGTGATAAGTTTATCTTTTCGTTTACTTTGTATTTGAAGTATTTTGTTATATTTTATAAACAATTTTTTGATCATGGTTTCAATTTCAATTTCGTTTCGATCATCTTTCAGTTATGTATTTTCATTTTAGTTATGTATTTTTGATTTATGCTTGTGGAAAATGATTTCTGGTACTTTTTCATGTCTGTTTGTACTGTTATATGCAGAACAACTTTGAGGAATGGTTTTGAATTAATTATTCCTCGGGCCCAAAATCTTCAAAAACAAAGCAGCCAGACAGCTAATTACTCCACGGCTCACTCCTGCCCAGAATTGTCATGGCTCAATTTGTTTCACTTTTTGCCGATGTTAACTCCCAATTTTTAAAAGATATTTACTCTCATTTTTGTCCCTAATGCATATTCCTAATTTTTGGTCCCACTTTTTATCTTCTACTTTTAACCCATTTTTATCCCCCATATATTTACTTCCTCTATTTTTATCCACTCTTTTATTTCAATTCTATTTAAATCCGATCATTATTCGTACTTGAAGATTTCGATATTATTCGTAAATAAAGATTTTGTAGCAATGGGAAATTCAAACGATTTCTATCGTATCCGCGGTATGACCCAGCCGTGTGATAATCTAAAGCTACGGCCACACAAAGCGCGACGGATGGGACGGATGCTACGCGTCCAAAAAATATGCGCCTCTATTCTCTATGTAAGTGGCCACAAAGAGGTGCGGATGCTACGGACGCGACATTCTGGATGTTTTAACGTCTGACAAATATTTGCGCAAATATTTTCTGGACGTCCAAAACGTCTGTCTTGGACGGGCACGCGCAGTAGACCAGCAATGGTGATGTGTTCATGCTATGTTCGCTCCGATTTGTATGCAACTCTTGTTTGTTTCATTGCTTATTTGTAGATTTACGTAAAGAGAAGATAAATTTAAATTTACAAGAAATAATGTTTAATACAATGATAATGATTTAATATAATTAATATGTATACTGTAATTATTGTAATTAATTTTAAATATTACGATATAATTATAATTATGCCAAATATTTTTATTCATAGTTTTTCGGAACGATATGGACAGAGGTTTTATAATAACAAATATTAATTGTTTTGATTTTTATCCTGTCTTTTTCAAAATATGTTTTCCAATCTCGTTGGTGTGCTAAATATGTAAAGCCACTATTGTTTATT
>JAHWFO010059101.1:112084-124227 GCA_023313115.1 Rhysida immarginata
GCAGGGCATATTAATGAGAAATATCGCATGACCAACAATGCAAGACAAAGTTTTTGCAACAATGGTATCAACACGCAATTCACAAACACTCTGCACGGACCAACAATATATATCTCATGACCAACAATCCAAATAAAAGTTTGTGCAACAATAGGTATCAACAATTGTTTCAACACTCAATTCACCAATAACAATGAGCTCAAAATGATGATGCAATGATAAAGCAATCCTTTCCAAGAATTAAAACAATGAACATAAAATGATGCAATATGGATAAGTTTCAATTTGTAACAATGCATAGAATTCCTGTTATTCAGGTTTTTCTTAGAAAAGAGAGTTCTTAGTACTTAACAATTTCTTGAAAATCTTTAAAAATGATCAATAGCTGGAGATAATGAAGAGTTAGCAGACTATTGAGAAAGAGTGGAAAGACGACAGAGAAAGCAAACCTTTAGCTCCGTGCTGTATTGAGCAAATGGGAAGCAAGTAAATAGAAGAATCGGCGACCGCTAGACTACCCAAAGTGATGAAAGGCCAAATTTTGCTTCAACACAGCGAGAGAAGAGTGGAAATTGCAACAACATCAAGTGTACATCTGAAGTAAGATTACCTGAGCAAGAAATTATTGGAGCGGTCCATCCATTGTGAGCCTTTAAAAAGATTTTTTTCGAATTTTCATTAAGAATTTTTACTGTATTAATTCTAAGCATTTTTACTGTATTAATTTTTAAGATATTACAAAATTTAATTTAATTTTTTGAGATTGTTCTGTTTACATCCAAGTGTAATTATCCCGGGCAACGCCGGGTACCTTTGCTAGTCTATCTATATATATATAAAGAAGGATGTTTGTTTGTGGGTTTGTTTGTGGGTTTGTTTGTTTGTTTGTTTTTTATACAAATCTACAGTATTATTCCGATCTTGATAAAATTTCGCATACATGACCTTCAAAGCATGAGGAAGGTCACTGTCTACCTCAGATTTCGAAAAAATAATAATTATTGATAAAACATCGATATTCATGGTTATAGGAAGGCATATTAATGAGAATTATCTCATGACCAACAATGCAAGGCAAAGAATTCCTGTTATTCAGGCTTTTCTTAGAAAAGAGAATTCTTAGGACTTAACAATTTCTTGAAAATCTTTAAAAATGATCAGTAACTGGAGATAATGAGTTAGCAGACTATTGAGAAACAGTGAAAGACGATAGAGGAAGCACTCCTTTAGCTCCGTGCTGTATTGAGCAAATGGTAAGCAAATAAATAGAAGAATCGGCGACCGCTAGACTACACAAAGTGATGAATGGCAAATTTTTGCTTCAAGACATCGAAAGAAGAAAGGAAATTGCAACAACATCAAGTGTACATCTAAAGTAAGATTACGTTAGTAAAAAATTATTTAGACTAGAAAGCATCCTTGGAGAGGTCTATCCATTGTGAGCCTTTAAAATTTTTTTTTTCGGTAAATCAAGTCCCGGTATATCATCTAGAATGGATTTTTTCAGTGAAGAGGTAAATTCCTGTCTATCGGATATTTCTTAGACTGGATAGTCCCTTCGCTCTATATTGTAGTGATTGAGTTATTATTTAACCAATTTGGAGGTTTAATTTAGCTTTTTGAGGTTGTTCTGTTTACTTACAAGCGTAATTATCCTGTTAGTCATTATATAATTTATGATCACTTGAGCAATCGTGCGTCGACAAAGCGATTTCACGTGCGCGTGCCGATGTCAATAATGCCTAAAAGATGAACAGAAAGTAACAATATATTCATTTTTGACCTTGTTATATGACATGCCATTATCTTTGTACTCTTTACACTCACTGTTTTAGCATATAAATTCGACATGAAGGGGTCCACGAAAAATTCTGAAAAGTTGATACGGGCGAGCTAAGACTTTGATAGTCATATTTCTGAAAACAGAATTTGAAAAAGTTAATCCGTTTTCAAGTTATCGTGCAAACGACGGTAAAGACCAAGGGCGCATTCTTATAAGTAGCTTTTATGCTAAAAAAAATTCATTTATAAATTTTTAAGCATTGTAACTATACTGAACGTGACATCAAATCACATATTCCAAACTTTCGTCCCGAGGTTGGATATTCCAATATTCAAAATAAAAAAATTACCTTGAAATATCGGTTGATATGACTTTATTTCCAAGAATCGTGAGAAGAAGTTCAATAACCCACGTAAACAACAGGCGTTTTGTGGTTTGTTCCTTTTACTTACTGACAAGCGGTGACTAAATATAGTATTCACACTGTTATGACTTATGAAGTAACTATCATCACCGATGATAGTAATTTCATTCAGTCTGTCAATAAGCCGTGGCATTGCTGATGTTCATTTGATGAGATCATCGGAGGAAAGTCGGAGAATATATACGGGAGTAAAGTGGAGACTTTGATTAATATCTGTGAAAATGAGTATGACAATTCCCATGTTCATGTGGTTTCAGTTTAATAAATAAATCAGTGCCAGATAATAACACAGTTTTATGACAGAACTTCATACAACAAAATATCCATATATCCTCGTACTAGAATATCCAATTCATTGTCGTTGATGACATCGGCTATTTTAAGTTTTTAGTTTTAAATAAGCAACGAAACAAGCTAACAAAATTTGTCGGTTCCATCACGGAATACTTGTATTGAATACCCAATTTTGAGCGCCTAGGTCAAAATGAAATAATAGCAGTTTTTAAATTAAGCTAACATCGTCGGCAACTTTGATCGCAACGCTGTAAATCTCGCAATGCATTATTCCATTCTTCTACAACGTTTCGCCACGAGGCTAACGAGAAAGACAGGCTCCGGCACTGAAAAGTCACATGACCAAGGTGGGTCTATTAACAATGTAACTTTCATTGTCTCCATCTTGTATTTTAACAATTAGTGTTTTATCCTTTGTTGAAAACAATGAAGATTGGATTGTTAATGGACCTATCTTGATCAGGTGACTTTTCAGTGCCGGAGCCTGTATTTCTCGTTAGCCTCGTTTCGCCAGGATTGACGTAGAAAATGATGTCGCTGATCAGGAGGAATATGAAATTTACGTCAAATGCATTCATCCTTACTCAACTAACTCTCTTCTGTTTTGTACTCTCTACGAGGGGTGAGTGAAGCACCACTACATTTACTGCAATCATCGTTTGAGATTACGTGGAATAGCATAGGATCTACAGTGAGCTGACCTAGAATGTTAATTTTGCAGTTCCTGACATTTATTCCTACGAATAGCTTCTCCTAAGCTTGCGTGGCACCAGCTCTGTAGTAAAGGGTATGCTAACGTATGAATGGCAGTTTATACGGCGCAATTTTTGCAATAGTAGAATTCTTGCTTGTCACATTAACAAATAACAGCAAGCGACCGTTCGTCGATTACATGTGAACTATTTTGTAAATCCCATTGGGAATACCATAAAAGCTGAAATGCTAAGCAATGATTATTTTTAAGGGTGAAAGTAATACGACATCTCTTATAAACCGAAATGAAAGTTCTGCCGAACGTTTTTATTTATATATCTAAAAGACATTGTGTTTCTGGCTAAATTAATGGAGATCACACTTTAATTGTCTGACTGCTAATGCACAAATAGTTCTATTAATATAGGACATAAAATAACGCGTAAAAAGACTTATTTAAATGAGTTGAATTAATTTTTTCGTAATTTTAACGCATTAATCCAATGGGTGATGAAGTCTTACTGTATAATAAATTTTGAGGTCCATATTGAAGGAATACGCTTCAGTGATTTCTTCAAAGGATCAAACTCAAAAAAGAACACCGCGAAAGCCCAGATGTCTGGAAGACGTAAAAAGATTTCTACTGCAGTGTATTTCCTTCTTCGATGTTGCGGCTGAAGTCGTATGTGGTCGCGCACTGTCTTGCTAAAAGAAGAAACAATTTGTGCTATATCGCTGAGTAGAGCGTGCCAGATGTGAGAACCATCGGAAATGTTACCACTTCAGGCTCTAGGATGTAATAATAGATTTCCAGCATGTAATTTATCGCTGGCTCTTCAGGATAAGGCAGATCGTGAAATTCTACGCTACTTTGTTAGACACTGCGGAGTGCAGGCTCTAGGACATCGCAAGGTTTCCGAACAAGCGTTTCCATCTTTTTGTTAACGAAGATGCTCTACGCACCACTGTAAGATCATAGTCTATGAAGGCTATGAGGTAGGATCAAAATATAGCACAGCATATGACAGTACTCAAATATTGGACTAATACGGATACATGGTAAGTTCAGGACATTATATCGGCGGTAGAAGATCCGGCTTCTCTGTGAGTTGTTAATGATGCAAGTTCGTTCGACGACGGAGCATGGCCAGTCACCAGGAACAGCTTACTGTCTGAATTCAATTCATTTACTAACCTAAACATTCCCATTTTGCTCTCCGTTTATGCAGCAATGATCAGAGTGTACTGTTTCCAAACTGAATTCCTTCATCCTGCAATTTGGAAGTTATCCGATTTGCCCTTATGTTATTGCAATTTCCATTAACATTTATTATATGCCATTGTGATTGTTCTATTTATAACTAGAGCATCTTTATCATTACCTTTGAAGTTACTTTTACATTTTTACTCGAATTGATTTTTAACGGGAAAAAGTTGCCATACAATTTCGGCTGTCACCAACCGAAGAGCAGATAGAACAGAAATTGTTGGGATCAGGTATGTCGAAATGGCCTTTACAAAATTATCCAGATTTCGTTCGAATCGGGTCAGAGGTTGCCGAGCTCGACCGCTCTTCGGGCATTTTCTTTATGATTAGGTTTGAGCAAAATGATTCGCTAATTGGAAGGGAGAATATTCTGAAGAAGGCGAGTCAAACTTTCTTTCCTATTCAACAACTTAGTTTAGGCTAGGTTAGGTCAGCGGGTTGCCTTCGCTTTCTCCTTCCAATCAAACGGGTTGGCTGGGTCATGGCTCGATTGTGTTGGGTCTCTGTATTATTACCACAAACAGGAATTGAAAAAAGGATCTCCATCATTTTAATGAGCAATTTGGTTTCTCCAAGCTAGTGGAACGAAAATGATGGCGGAAGAGCTGGATGATAATATGATCCTTGCAAAATTAAAGTTTGGAAATGAAGTTATTTTTCCTCTATAACGTTCAAATTGACATAAAGCAACCTATTTCACGTTCTAAAATATTCCTTATATTCGAAGACAGTTAAGACGAAGTTACTATGTTTCGAATGCTCTTTGTTATCAGGAATTCCTTATAATTGATGGGACATCTTACTGATTCTATTAAGCTCATTTTACTAGACTTCAAGAAAACTTGTACAACATTCACATTATAGACACTTTAGAGATCATTAAAAATTTCCTCTCTTAGTAAATACAGAAAAATGAAAAGATGGATACTAAAGCATTCTTATGCAGGGACAAACATCAGAGGTGCCCGACCATAAAAAAGGAACAAAAAAAGTTCATATGAACATACAAATTAATTGAAACAAACAATTTCAAGTCTTGCGGGGATCCTTTTTGCTTTTTCGAAGCAAGTAAGCGTCATCTCTAGGGGTTGTTTATTTTCTTACGACTACACTTTTCTTAACGTTTAAGAGAAGCCGATCCGGTTTACTGCTTCAACCTGACAGTTGCTAAACTCACAACAACCACTAAAGCAATTTCTCGATAAGATTTAGCTATCTGTTCGTGCAGACGAGTTACGATCTTCGTACACGTTTCCTATGTGTCACATCCATCTTGAACGGCGGTCGAATGACTTCTGCAGGTTTCGAAGATCGATGAAATACTTTAGCTGCGAACGTAATAATTCCATACTAGGACGGTCGGATAGATTCTAAAATCTGATGCGATACGGTTGCTGCTGACGTAATGATTGCATGAGCCAACATAAAAAATGATCAAACTGATTTGTCGCGTAGGGTTTGAGTACAAGATTACGACTGATATAGAAAACATGCTTTGTTTCAATTAATTTGCATAGGATGTATGTCCGAAAATGGAAGGTTTGTCTGTAATGGAGCAATTAATACAGAACTTGACATTACCGTGGCAGTAATTGTGTCAACGTTACAAAAGATGTTTGAAGTGGCCTCCTTGGGATGCATTGCCAGAGTTCACACGTCGCATCATGGCTTGACGCAAAGTGTTCGAATGTTCCAGCCTGTAAACGAATATCTCAGGCTGCACTGACACGCTGTTCAAGTGCGTACATGTTCGAATTGTGTTAATGCAATTCTATAGTAAAGCGGTTGTCATATCTATACCAAATAACTAAGATGTTGTATTATTTTCGCTCAGATTCCTTGCAATCAATTTTCAAATTACTAATCTTTTCTTTATCAGGAAGTTGGTCTGCATGCACAACATTTTTGAGGTGTCCCCACAAGTAAAGTTAAGGGGGATTAAGTTCGATGAGAGAGCGGGCCATGTAACAGGACCTCTTCGTCCTATCTAGCTCCCGAAGAAGATGTTGAGGTATCAGGGACAAAATTGTTCATTAAGGCCCAGCGCAAATGAGGCAACAATGTCGAAGCAACACGCTATTTTGACGCACATTGGAACATTTTTGTTGCTTGTTTTGAGACAACAACGCAAATGTGGAAATCATTTCGTTCCACAGAGCGGCAACGGCTAGTAAGCAGCAACCAATCAAATGATAATTATAATTTGGAATGACGAAATTATTACGACATCAGAGGATCACATTGGATGCTGACGAAGACATCGAAGAAATTACAGCTCTTGTTTGTAGAGCTATTGTTTCCGTGATCCAGGTCGAGCTATCCGTTATTACTTGATCAGCTATGTAATTTCGGAGGTGGATGCTCATTGGGTATTACATCAATCACATGATAGAATAGTGGAGGTAACCATGTTTCCTGGATCAAAACTTGGCATGATCCAGGCGACGGCAACCAGCAATAGCCTCCACATGTCGTTGGCAACTATTTTCATTCCACAAGCGACCATTCCATTCGACCGATTTAGTCGCCGTCGCCTGCTTGTTGCCCCATTTGTGCCGAGTCTAATGCGACAAGTCTAATGCCACATGACTTGTCGTACTGCCCATGGAGCATCCTCAAGCAACACCGGCAGAGTGTTCTGCAGGAATTCTGCACGATGATCAGTTATTTATTTATTGTACACGCTGTCTGTTTTTTTATGGGGGTATGATGTTGTGTATACAATTATTGCCATTTCCATGAGGACTATGCATTTCCGAACATGTGTTTTCAAAACTTTTTACCCATTCTCATCTATGGGTAATGACCGAAAAAGTACGATCGTATGTGAAAGCGGCGGAAATGAGATCCCGAGAGGTTTGGCATGTGTTACCCTAATGGATAGAATGCACAGCAGCACAATAGGAGAGTCTTTAGGTGTAGAGACTCTACTTCTCCGCACTGAGAGGTCTCTGTTCAATTGGTATGGTCACGTGCCGCAAGCTGGTCTTCCTAGGTAGTTACTATTTTCCAAACCGTTAGTCACGTAAAAGACCAAGGGGACGGTCTAAAACTAGTTGGCTAGACCACATGGAGAATCTGGATTTGAGTGTACTATTGAGGCCATCCGCCTGATGGCGGAAAATCGTGAATGCTGGAGATCTTCCATAAGGCCGCTGCCCCCCTGACCCTAACGGATAAGCGGGTGTGAAAATTAAGTAGGTACACTTTCTTTAGTTATTGTGACAGTCTCGCTTTCATGTTGACAACAACTTTTTAACTACTGGCAATCCAGTCATTTATGAATTCACAAATTCGCCCGTTATGACACTCGTCGTATGATGGGCTTTATTATCATTCTCCAGAAAACGAAATATACAGGGTCTTTATAATTAAAGTTCCATTTTGACATGGCCATAAAAAAAAAAAACTACTGGACCAAAAGCTATAATACTTGGTAATATTATACAAGAGGGCATGGGAAGTTCATACCCACCAAAAAAAATTAGTTCAAAAGGTCACCACCAGCATGGAATGGCGCTCTATGCAATATTCGTATACGAAATTAGACACGAAGACACAGGTGTAACCTGCTTTCAGTAAATGGTGGAGGCCACATTCAACATGTAACTAATTTTAGTAACGATTAAAGACTTTTGGTGGGTAGCTTTTGGTCCAGTAGTTTTGTTTTTTTTATGGCTATGTCAAAATGGAACTTTAATTATAAAGACCCTGTATATTTAGTATTAATTAAAATTCATCTTGAAAATCCGCAGCTTTTTCGCTCATTAGTCCTCCGCTCATGTCTGAATTCTTTCTACAACACCTTGAATCAAGTCTTATTCCCGAAACATTGTTGGCGCGTTGTTTCATTTTTCGCGAGACGCAGTAAACAATGGCGAGTGTTCAAGAAAAAGCTCAGTGCGTGTTACGGCTTACGGAATTTAAGTCAATGATTACAGTTCAGAGAATGTTCAAAACAAAGTTTAAAAAGGATTCTCCAAGTCATAAGTCAATTAAGCTGTGGCATGAAAAAGTTACACAAAAAAGGTATACTAAACACAGGCAGGCTGTTACACAAAAAAAGTGTACTGGTAGACCTTCAGCGACACTACAGAGTAGAAAAGGTCAGGGAGGCGTTCGATCGTAGTCCCCGTAAATCACTTCGCCAAGCGGCTCGTCAACTGGATATGCCAATAACATCCGTACATAAAATAGTGAAGCACCGCCTTCGTCTTACACCATACAAAATCCAGATGATGCATGAACTGAAACTAGATGACCGATCGAAGCGCAACAAGTTTGCTGATGATATGCTCCAAAAAATCGACAATAATCCCACCTTCCTTGAGGACATTGTTCTCTGATGAGGCAGCATTCCATATTTCCGGAGCAGTAAACCGACACAACTGCCGCATCTGGGGCTCACAAATCCCCCACGTTCTAAGAGAGCATATACGCGACAGCCCAAAGATTAATGTTTGTTGCGGTTTAATGCATGATCGAGTAATCGGACCTTTCTTTTTCGCTGAGGACACCATTACCGCTGCAACCTACCTAGATATGATTCCATAGGTGGAAGAACTACAGCCCAACATAGTCTACCAACAAAATGGAGCAGCACCTCACTGGGGCCTGCAAGTTAGGCAGTGCCTTGCAAATTTTGGATGGATTGGAAGGGATGGGCCAATGCCTTGGCCCCATCGCTCACCCGATACGAACCCTCTGGATTTTTTTTTTCTGGGGATATGTGAAAGACAGAGCGTACAAGACCAACGTTGATGATATTGAAACTCTCAAGAACAGAATAACTGAAACAATCGCTGAAATCAACCCCGAACATGGGAGGAAATCGAGTTTCGCTTTGACGTCCTTCACGCCATAAATGGGGGCCACGTTGAAATTTATTAAGGCATGCTAAGAAACTTCTTGAGTTTTTCTTGGTGAATAAAAAAATCACGTTAAAATCTGTAATAGTTTTTGGGTAATAAACATGTATAATACGGGAGATAATTCAGAAACACCCTGTACAATGCCTCCTATTAAATTCCACGCCGATAAGCTTTATATGAGAAATGTGAAATGATCCAAAGGAAACATCCGCTTTCTTAATCCAATGAATGTGGCATAGGAATTTAATTGGTGTTTCTCGTCCATAGCAAGCTATGAACTAGTGATAGGAGAACTCCTTAGCTGGCGGACTCCTGAGATCGCTGTTCCATCAAACTCGCTGGAATGTCACCAGCCAAGATTTCAGTAAAATGCCCTCTTTTATACAAATCCGAGACCTCCCTTTCTCATTTTATTGCGGCGCTTCATAAATATTTACGTATAAAAACATGTATTTTACTTTTAATTCTCCCGCCTGAGAGCTCCCATGAGCCTCTGCGACAGGACACTTTCACTTTCAGATCGTGACAGTTAATCATAGTGGAAGATTTTAATATAAAAATTTCAAATACCACACAAAAGAGAAAAAACACAGCACAAACGAATTGCGAATGAACGAAGGCAAATCTTTAATTCATTATATATACTAATACTTATTAAAAGATAAATAACATCAAAAGATCTTTGGATCTTTGTATTGTAATTTCGAACGAATTATAATACAAATTTGTTACTTTTCGCCTTCTTGTTACTTTGATAAAACGGGAATAAAAGCGAATTTCTCGAAATATTTTTAACGCTGCATGTTTTCATTGGCATTGAGAAAGATCGCCTGCTAAGCCACATCACGACCATTTTGATGCTAAATTGCATTATAGTCACAGAGTAAGAAAAGACAGAAACGACACTTGCGTCAATTCCTATGCAATCGTGTGAGGCACGAAAACCATGTAGCGCTCGCAGCGCCAGTAGCGGCAGTGCTGTACTAACAGTGAAGAGCGAGGCGACGCAGGATCGAATCAATGTTACGGAAAGTTTGGAAATAATTCGATTAAGGGCTAAAAAAAGTAACAAAGAGGATTTTGTATGTCGTGGAATACACAAAACACACAATTCTTGTAATCAAATATATCTATTATTTATAATATTTTTAATGTTTAATATTAAATCTTTAAAGCCACACAATAGCATCACACAATATCAATAATGGTATCAACACGCAATGCTCCAACACTATGCAGGGATCCACAATATATATATATCTCATGACCAACAATGAAAGGCAAAATTTTTGCAATAATAGGCCCGTCGTGTTCGCATCAACAATGGTATCAAAGCGCAATTCACCAATGACAATGAGCACAAAATGATGATGCAATTTGGATAAGTTTCAATTTATAAGTATGCAAAGAATTCCTGTTATTCAGGTTTTTCTTAGAAAAGAGAGTACGTAACAATTTCTTGTAAATTTTTAAAAATGATCAGTAACTGGAGATAATGGAGAGTTAGCAAACTATTGAGAAAAAGTGGAAAGACGACAGAGAAGAAGCACTCCTTTAGCTCCGTGCTGTATTGAGCAAATGGGAAGCAAGTAAATAGAAGAATCGGCGACCGCTAGACTACACAAAGTGATGAATGGCCAAGTTTTGCTTCAACACATCGAGAGAAGAGTGGAAATTGCAACAACATCATGTGTACATCTGAAGTAAGATTACGTGAGTGAAGAAATTATTGGAGAGTTTGTGAGCCTTTAAAAATTTTTTTCGAATTTTCATTAAGAATTTTTACTGTATTAATTCAAAGCATTTTCATGTGTTTATTTTTAAAATATTGCAAAATTTAATTTAATATTTTGAGATTCTTCTGTTTACCTACAAGTATAATTATCCCGGGCAACGCCGGGTACCTTGCTAGTAAAATATATTATTAAGTAGTATTTGTTTTATAATGTCAGTCTGTCTCCTTCATAATTTCTACATTTTTTGAGGTAGAAGGTTGAAATTCTGAATGTTGCTTTCTATGGACATGTCCATCTGCACTATTTAGTTTGGTTTTGATCGGCACACTGGGGTCGGAATTACGGGGATGGGATTCAGAGAGGACAGCATATCTATGTCCGTAAAGGCGTGAAATTCAGTACCCAGATTCCTCTAGGCAAAATCTGCAGTACTATGTGGTTTAGGCCTAGTTGTTCCATTAGACGGGGGTGGCAGTCTCTTGGTCTTTAGAACTATGGCAATATATGGCATATGATATATCATACGTTCGGAAATGATGAGAAAGGAAAGAAAATACGAGCTTTTTTACATTTTCTACATATTACGTTCGAGAAAATTAATTTTTGCTTAAAAAATTGGGGAGAGTTAAAAAATGCTGATAAAGGGGTAAAAATATATGACTGCAGGATCTGCTACTTGCCTTGCCTACTCGGGGGGGGGGGTAATTTCTTTTAAATAAATTTATAAATGTATTTCTGCTTCACTGCTAAAGCTGCTCCTTGGAATGTTCTTGGAATGTTTACAAGATTTTATATTTTATAAAATCAGGAAACTACAAAAAACACACTTACACTGTCACGTGTCAAACTGTTTAATGTGACGGCAGAGTGAAAGGGAGGACGGATTGATAGATTGAATTAATGCATTTTAATCTCTAGAATAAGTTAAATGCACAGTATAATTAATTAAAGCTGGTAGTAGCAAACGTTAATATGAAACTTTAACTTAAATAAAATCTTGTAAACATTCCAAGGAGGAGCTTTAGCAATGAAGCAGAAATACATATATAACGTTTGTTAAAAAGAAATTAATTCT
>JAHWFO010059101.1:124327-144314 GCA_023313115.1 Rhysida immarginata
CCCCCCCCCCCCTCCCACCTCCTCCCGACTAGGATAAGGCAAGTCATCTATTTTTACCCCTTAAACTGCACTTTTTAGCTTTCCCCAAGTTTTTTTTAATCAATAAATTGATTTTCTCGAACGTAATATGTAAAAAATGTAAAAAAAAACTCGTATCTTCTTTCCTTTCTCATCATTTCCGAACGTATGATATATCACATGCCATATGTTGCCAGAGTTCTAAGGACTAAGTAAGCAAATCCGATCCCACTGGAACAATTGGGCCTAAATTTCATCTTGTCTAGAGGAATCTGGGTACTGGATTTTACGCCTTTACGTACCTAAATACCACATAGATATGTTGCCCTTTCTGAATCCCACCCCCGTAATTCCGACCCCCGTATACCAGTCAAAACCAAACTAAATTGTGCAGATGGACATGCCCTCTTTTCTACATTCCGAATTTTAACCTTCTACCTCAAAAAAATGTAGAAATTATGAAGGGGACGGACTGACATTATAAAACCAATAAGTAGCTCCATTCTTATTCTACGTAAGAGGGTCAGTCAAATTAAAAACCGGAAATATTTTTTACAGCTCCTTTATTACAGACAGAGTTGGTACACTATTTTTCAATGTAGTCCCAATGTTTTCAATGCATTTCCGCCACCGAGTCGGGAAGGCATGGATACCTCGGGAAAAAAAAAATCTTCATTTAATGGAGATCTTGCTTATAGGAATCTGCATACCTAATTTCACTCCTTTATATGCATAAATACACTTAGACCTATTGGTCCCCTCTAATTTTCACCCCCAAAACTCCGACCTTAGTGGGTTAATCAAAACCAAACTAAATAGTGAAGGTGCACTTGCCCATAGTAAGCTACTTTCCGAATTTCAACCTTCTATCTCAAAAAATGTAGAAATGATGAATGGAGATTCAAATCGTGTAAAATAAAACCAATAAGTTGCTCCATTTTTCCGCTACTTAATAATAATCTTATAGATTATGAGCACTTGAGCAATCGTGCGTCGACAAAGCGATTTCACGTGCGCGCGCCGATGTCAATAATGCTTAAAAGATAAACAGAAAGTAACAATGTATTCCTTCTTGACAAGTCGATTGTTATGACATGCCATTATCTTGGTATTCTTTACACTCACTGTTTTAGCACGTGAATTCGACTTGTAGGGGTCCACGAAAAATTCTGAAAAGTTGATACTGTCGCGCTAAGACTTTGATGGTCATATTTCTGAGAGCAGAATTTGAAAAAGTTAATTCGTTTTCAAGTTATCGTGCAAACGGCGGACGGCTGGATAAACGTACAGACCAAGGGCGCATTCTTATAAGTAGCTTTTATGCTAAAGCTCCTAATAATTAGAATTCCGATAGATTATATAAATATCACAATAGTTGTAATTGAATTTAATCAAATAATTGATCTCTTGGACTAGTAGATTGCTGCCGCTTCGTTGTGGACTCTTCCTACACTTTAGCTCAAGTCCTATGCCCACCATGAGTAGGGTGGGGGCTCCATCCTGACAGGGATAGAGAAACTCCAAATTAGAGTTATTTAATGGGACAGAAAAAATCAATCGTTAACACGTAGCAACGCTAACGATATTTCGAATTCTCTCGCGAGTACTTACAGTTTGTAGAAGTTGTGACGTGCTTCGGACTCAGGTCCTAATTGATGTATGTTGGTTTTCGGCGTAGCCAGCCAATTCCTGGCAACGGGCGGTTCTCTCTCAGACTGCCACAATGATTCTTTTTGCAACGCTATTGCTAACGTCGACATGTAACAAGTAAAGAATCATGCATTAATACCATATCATATATATATATATTGCTTGACCTTTACACACACATAATTCCTTTGCATTTTAATTAAGTCAGTAGCACTCATTTAACGATTTAAGGAGAATGTTGATAAACATGCACACTACAGTTTAAACCATTGCCTCGGACTCGCTCGCAAGCAGCGCACATCGCTAAGCATGGTACCAGCCCGCACGCGGCCGCTTGCGCCTCCCGGTACTCGTCCGTATGAATCTGCGTCGTAGAAGCGTCTACGTCGTTCCCTATCTCCTCGTCGCTATGGCTCCTATCGCTCACGTCTTTAGTAGAAACCTCTTCCTTCTCTTTCGACTTTTCTCTTCTCTTCGGATATCCTCTGTCTCGCCTTTCAATGCTTGTTCGGATTTCACTGTCTCAGGTCTTCGTTTTCTACACCAGTCTCGAAAATCCTCTCGTCTCTGCCACGCATAATTTTCTTTTCCCTTCAGACCGTTCCACTCCTTCTTCCGAAAATTCTTTCATCTGTCAAACCACGCTATATAGGTAACAGCCTGTTCAATCGACACGATTTCCATTGAAATCTTAAGACCGCCTTAGTTCAACGACTTCTCACGTGAGGGCACTTTTAGTGAGGGAAAACTAAAGTTCTAGATTAGGATCGTGATTAGGAAAGTACGGCAAACCTTTTCCGCGCCGCCCGCAGCTGCTGATTGGTAGAACGGCTGTCACGTGAGTTTGTCAGCCATTGTTGGCCCAAACGCAGCGATAGATACCATTGAAATGCATATGGAAGATGCAATTTAGATTATATTTTTAATGAAATATTCGTTGATTGATCCTAAATTTTAATCCGAATAAGCAAAATTTCAGGATCCTTCAATCTATGCTCCTTGGAGGTTAATAAATTCGTTAAAATATCCGAAGAAGTAATAAGAAGCAAGTAAGTTTATATTATAACTTTACCGAATGTTATAGAAAGGTTGCATTTTGCAATTCTCAGACGATCAGAAAATATAAATTTTTGTTAAATATAGTTCTTTTTAAGAAAATACAATTCAATATAACAAGGTTAAACTGTCTGTGAAATGTGAGGCAAAACTTGAAATAAAACGTCTATGTTATTTTCATCTTATTTTAGCGAAGTTAATTATCGCTCATCATTAAACTTGAATATAACGTATGAAATTGAATAACGAAAATTTGCTTTTTGGGTGAAAAAAAATATAGAAAATTTTTAACTATAAGTTTTTGGTAGATTTTTTATGTCAATATTATAAACCTCCATAAATAAATTTCAAAATACATTGCATGTGTAGTTATTTTTTTTGTAATTTTTTTTGTAATCAAACGGATAGATTTTCCAAATTATAATTTTTAAGATTTTCTATCAAAATATAATTATCAAAGTAATTTTTATATTTAAATCAAAAACTTAAATTTAATAGTCCTATTTTATTAAATTATATTTGATATAATATTTGATTTGGTAAACCTGAAATTACGTCTACAAACCTGAATTTCGACTGAGGACATATTGAATAAATACGGTGATTTTCTCTATAGTGCGGAACTCTATAGTAGACACTCTGTATTTTAGGAATACACTAAATACGTTAATTAAATGTATTAATTTAAATGCAATAAATTACAAAGAATAACAAAGTGACTGGCCTAATGTGAAATTGCAAAATGAAAATGAAAGCCTACCAAAAAAAAATCCACTTTCTCCACAACATACAATAAAAAAACTTGTATACACTGGCGGAAAAAAAAATCCCAAAACCACGAAGGACTTGTGTAAGATGAATGAAATTTGGACAGTATATTCAGCTATGGAATTTATTCAATTGACTCAAGTTTCAAGGTTACAACTTATAGGGGGCGCCACCAGCGCCAACCCTTACATGCAAATGAGACATTCCAATGACAGATATAAAGGAGATCAGACGCGCGTCTGTGTCCCTTCAGACACTTGTGGACGTGTGTGTTAGAGTACGTAAAACATGCCTCGAAGGCGACTGCGACGTGAATATGGACAGCTAACCCAATTCGAACGAGGACGTGTAGTGGGCCTTCGAGAGGGTGGACTTTCGTCCCGTGCTATTGCAGAACGCATGGGTCGAGACGTTGCCATTGTGTACAACTGTTGGCAGCAATGGTCCAGGGAAGGCAGGATTACCAGGAGACCAGGATCTGGACGACCCCCGGCCACTGGAGACAGGGTTGACCGGCGCATCTGTAGGATGGCTGTGGCAAGTCGGACAGCATCTGCAGCGGACATTCGGGCTGCTGTGGCACCCAACGTCACTCCACGCACAATTCGGAACCGTCTCCTGGCCAGGAACCTCCACTCCAGGCGCCCTGTGGCATGTTTGCCTCTTACCCCTCAACACCGTGCGGCACGTCTTCAGTGGTGTCAAGGCAGAGTGACTTGGAGCGCAGAATGGAGGTCTGTGGTCTTCACGGATGAAAATCGTTTCTGTCTGGGTCAGAGTGATGGTTGCACAAGGGTCAGGAGGAAGAGTGGGGAAGTCCTGTTACCGAGCTGTATCCGTCGTCGGCATACTGACCCCACCCCTGGCGTTATGGTATGAGGAGGGGTTTCCTACGAAAGCAGGACCCCCTGGTGGTTATCCCAGTCACCATGACGGCAAATGATTACATTCGGATGGTTGTTGATCCCATTGTGCTGCCATTCATGGCTGGTAGGCCAGGGGGGCTGTTCCAACAGGATAACGCTCGACCCCACTTCCGCTGCAACCCAACGTGCCCTTCAGGGTGTCTACATCTTACCATGGCCAGCACGATCACCAGATCTGTCGCCCATCGAGAACGTCTGAGACATGGTCGGACGCCGTGTCAGGGCTCTTCCACAACCAGCAACAACTGTCGCTGATCTGACCATCCAGGTACAACAGGCATGGAATGCCATACCACAAAATGGCTTTCGGCATCTGTACGACCGTATGCTTGCACGTGTGCAGGCCTGCATAGACCAGCGCGGCGACAACAGCGGGTACTAAAGTCCGTGCTTTTCACCATGTACAGTGTGGCGCTGGTGGCGCCCCCTATAAGTTGTAACCTTGAAACTTGAATCAATTGAATAAATACCATAGCTGAATATACTGTCCAAATTTCATTCATATAGCACAAGTCCTTCGTGGTGTTGGAATTTTTTTTTCCGCAGTGTATATGATGTGGAAAAAGAGGAATTTTTGGTATCCTTTAATTTTCATGTTGTAATTTCACATTAGAGAGATCATTTACTTCTTGGTAATTTAATGTATTAGTTTATTATTTTGTAATGGTTAATTGCTTTGGATATATGTTATCATTATATTTTCATACAAACAAAATTTATCCACATGCTTATATATTATTTAGTATTTATTCAATCGTTACTCTTACTTAAGAAATATTTTATTTTTTAATGATAGAATTGAAACTTAGGTCATCGTCAGATATTCTATTTTTTGCTTCCTTTCATTTTATCGAAAACTAGCTGATATACCCGGCGTTGCTCAGGCTCTTTTTTCATGAATTTTTCCAATATCTGAATGTGTATATGCAGAAAAAATGAAAATATGAAAAAAGTTTGGAATTAATATAAGAAAAATCCATATTGAAGAATCGAAAAGTATTCTTTTATACAGGGTGATTCAGAAAAGTAGGTCATGAATGAAATACCATGTACAGTTTGTAACGGGGAACAATATTTTTCCTATAAACATGGGTCCGGAAATACATTCTTACAGAGATAATGCAACTTGTACGAGGTAGGAATGGATGTGCGTTACCCGGACGGCAATGGTAGGGTCCATGTAAATTAGGATCTAAACATGTAAATTGTTCGTGTTCTCTCCTTTAAAAGAGAGGAAACGAAACATGTAACTCCATTGTTGTATCTCCAAATATCTTAGTTCGCCATAGAGTTTATCTGAATTTACCATAGAGTGGGGTTCTCCGGCGCGAACGTCAAAATTAGGCCTATTTTGGGATTTTTTTTTTTATTTCTGCCCCCTTAAAAATCGAATTAAAAAATCAACGAATGCTCCATTTTTTTATATACGTTCTTTTACAGCCTCATGCCGAATTTAATGCATTGCCACATTGGAGTTCGGCGGCAAATACACAAAACTTTGGCAAACTTTGCCTCCCCCCCCCCCCGGGGTTCCCTTTACAAGGCGAAAGGCGAAAAAAAAAAAACAGTAATTGGTTTTTAGCAATATCCCCGAGAAGCTTCCCTCCGAGTTTCGTTGCTTTTTCTTTATTCTCCGCGAAGTTGCATCAGAAAATCAGAAAATTTTGTGATATACCCCCGAAAAACGAAGTTTTTTATTGTTCGCACACTTAAAATTCGAATATCAAAAAACGGGGAAACTGCGTTTTTGACACGGAGCTAGAAACCTATCTGCAAAATTTCGAAGACCTGCGTTCATTGAGGGCGGAGCCAGTCGACCGAACGTGCAAGCCCTTTCTCCCCCCTGGTGGGGGGGGGGGGGGACGAACTCGAAAGTCTCCGTCTTAGCACGCCCCTACGCTATGCGTCCAATGACCCCACCGAGTTTCGAGTCGATGGCCCCAGTAGATTTTGTTGTGCGATGATGAGTCATCCAGTCAGTCAGTGAGTGGATGTCCTCTTTTATGTACAGGGTGTTGCAAATAACTACAGGGCAATATAACGGGAAGCCTACCCGCACGATTGCAGGGGCTGGCTCGACATCAAATGATAATTGGGTAATTTTATCAAAAACATGACAGTTTTGACTTTCGGGGGGGGGGGGGACCCCTCCCCGACTGTGAAAACTGCTGGCTGCTGCAGGCCACCTTCATCTACCTCCATTCTGCTAATCGACCCAGCCGGGCCCTGCAATCGAGCGGGCAGGCTTCACGTTATACTGTCCTGTAGTTATCTGCAACACCCTGTACAAGGTGTTTCTAAATATCTCCCGTATTTTACATGTTTATTACTCAAAAACTATTACAGATTTTAACATGATATTTTGTATTCACAAAGAAAAACTCAAAAAGTTTCTTAGCCTCGTGTGAGTTGATAATGAAACACGCGTTTGGGGCTTACAAAACCCCCACGTTCTAAGGGAGCATATACGCGACAGCCTAAAGGTTAATGTTGGGTGCGGTTTAATGCATGATCGAGTAATTGGACCTTTCTTTTTCGCTGAAGACACCATGACCGCTGCAACCTACCTAGATATGCTGGAGAACTACCTGATTCCACAGGTGGAAAAACTGCAGCCCAACATAATCTACCAACAAAATGGAGCACCTCCTCACTGGGGGCTGCAAGTTAGGCAATGCCTTGATACGAACTTTCCAGGACGATAGATTGGAGGGGATGGACCAATCCCTTGGCCCCCTCGCTCACCCGATGCGACCCCTCTGGATTTTTTCTTCTGGGGATATGTGAAAGACAGATTGTACATGAACAACATTGATGACATTGAAACTCTCAGGAAGAGAATAATTTAAACAATCGCCGAAATCACCCTCTGAAATGCTAGCCCGAACACGGGAGGAAATCGAGTTTCTCTTTGACGTCCTTCACGCATTGAAATTTATTAAGGCATGCTAAGAAACTTTTTAAGTTTTTTCTTTGTGAATAAAAAGAATCACGTTAAAATAAATAATAGTTTTTGAGTAATAAACATGTATAAACATGTATATAGATTTTGACATCTATTAGATAGGCCATCTCATATCGTCGTCCACAGTCAAGCATTCCGTATATTATTGAACAGTGACTAATTATCCTCGACTTTTTAGGGATTAATGTCAGATTCAAAATTTGACAGGGCAATAAATATTCAGAGCAAAATAATGATAGTTTTCTCTAATGAGTGGCGGAGTGGCCTTGGTTTTGTGTGTTATCACCTTTATCATACCATCAGATAAATAAATAATTAGGTTCTGAAAAGAATGTTACATAGGAAGTGTATCTATCATGCGTTAACAACTTTAAAAACTTCAATGATAATGATTTTTTGGATAAAAAAACCCAAAGATTTCAAGTTTCATTCGACTTAAGAAATTTCGACTTTGTTTAAATTGAAATAAAAAATCTGCCGTGCTTAGCTCGAGTCATTAAAATTTAATGTTTATGAAATTCCATTCTTTAATTGTACATTAAGGAAAATATTAGAACAAAATAAATTATTTCAGATAATAAAAAGAAGCACAACATATTTCTGAAGGTAATGAAAGGCACATCTCTTTAGGTTATGAAAATTTCAAAAAATTAAATGAAGATTTGGGATTTGCATATGTTCATTTTGCTGCTAGGATGGCTCTGCAAATCCATTTAGGAATCATTCGTTTATCTGATGTGCAGCGAACTCATGTGTACTTAGGGATTACATGCTCAGAGGAAGAGAAGTGAAGGAATTTAAATTTCAGTTGTTGCTTATCTGCGCCTTGCGATAAAGTTGAGCGAAAAATAGAATGTGACATTTCGGAAATTTTATTGTGTTCAGTTGAGCAATCGTCTTAAGAGATTTATGCATAACTTGAATAATAGGATTCTCGGAGTTCCCGTAAGAAAAGTGGCTTCGCTCTCACACGTATCTCTTATTAGAAATGCAAAAAAAACTGAAAAACGTATTTCATAAAAGAAATGTTTAAAGTTATTTACGAAGTTGAAAACAAGAAATTAAACAAAAAATCTTAATTTATTTTATACTATTTATATTAGCTATAATATACTAATTTATATTAGTTATGCATTTAGTTTATTTCATTTGAGACTCGGTGAAAATGCTAGTGGTATTTTTTAAGAGTCAAATGACACATTCATGATTATTCCGCTCAAAAGCATTTCAAGCAATCATCGCTAATAATTTTGGAAAATGCAGTTTACGATGAACTCTCGAACGACTAAACGAATTAATCATCAAAAGTTTGCCTGCCTAGTTACTTAAAAGCTCTGAGAATATTTGAAAAGAGGAAGTTTTCCTTTATAAATTAAATTACCCTCTTAAGTGTATTTACTGTTTAATTTTGGCGTGCTCATTTGCATTATCAAGAGACAAAAGAATCGGTTTTAGACTTTTGATAAACATTCAAACTTCTGAAAACATGAGACGGAGCAGTTGTATTGAACTGGTGTTCTGCAAGCTTTTAACAGGTTCATCAGGGCGGACCAAAGCGATATTCGATTATCAGATGCTTTTGCTATTGCAGCCAAATAATTTGAAACTTGTGCTGCTAAGGCAAATATTTTCTGGCTCATGAAAAGGCGCATAAAGGCATTTTGGTGCACCCCATCTTTGGTCATTGTCACTTCAATAAATATGGCTTTTAAAAAATCGCACTGAAGAAAGAGGGGTTCCGCTATTGACCTTTTAACTTGTTGTTCGAATTTTCTTTAAATTCCAAATAAAGTAAGCCGCAGCCTGCGTGAATTTATTGTCAACTTTTATTTATAAACATTTTTATTCCGATATAGTAAATAGATAACTCTTAAATATTCGAACACTAATTTTAACGAATGCCCTAAATCGAAAACTTACACATCCACTCACTGTTTGCATTTATTTTTTAAATACGAAGGGTTAAGGCAATTAACATTGAACGATTTTGACCTTCTTGCACGATTCCTTGTAACTATATGATGCGTAATGATTGAAACGCACCTGTAGAATACTGCTACGCAGTTAGCTGACAAAGTTAAGCATAAAATGATAAAAAACTTGAATACGCTTTGGAAAGGGCACATATGCGCCGTTTCTGACGCAGGTTTCAGTTATTCCCTAATTAACGGAAAGTGAAAAGTGAAAGGTCCCATCATAAGTAAAGTTATCATCAGTATAGTTATTCTGCGAAGCAAACAGCTTTAACCTCAGGATAGTGAAAAGGGAAGGTCATAATAAATTAATTTTTCTTTTTTGTTTTTGAGAAAGTATCTAAATTCCAATAAGTTCAAAGGGAGGTCTGTTATGCGATAGAAATTGTTCGTTGCTTCTGAGTTCCTTAAATATTAGGTCATCATCGTGAATAAAAGTTTATCTTAATGGTCCGAAAAGAGATCCCAGCCTATCCATAATACAGCCAACGTGAAGAGAGTTCGCGATCTGGCGTCCTTAGAAAACCCATCTACACAGCGCTTAAAATGTCTCAATGTATTATCGGACGCATCATTCGAGAAAGCATGAAACTGCAAGAAGTGTCCGCGGTCATTGTGTGACTGAACGGCTCATCCATGACCAGAAAGCTATGAACAAATGGGACTGGGTGGCTATCTGAAATGAAGATTTGATGGTAAAATAAAAATCGTATAAGAAACTTCATCATTTTTAATTTCAAAACAAATCGGGAATGGTTCATCAACTTTTCCGCAGATGGTTTGGAAAGGAGGAATCCCCAATGCGCGAGCTGAGTGCCTGTCCTATCATTGGGCTTTCACCTTGACTACCTTGCAGTCTTTAGGATACCTGGAGACAGCCTTGCTGTAGCGTGTCCATGATAGCCGAATTAGTAGAGGCAATGAGCGTCTTGTGAGGCAATGTCTTCTATCACTTCGAGTTATAGTGCCTCTTCACTACTACGCATGCGCGAAACCTAAAAAGTTTTTATTTAATAATACATCAGGCAGTTCCGGAAACAATTTAATCGGGTCTGCATTTTATAAGCCTATTTGTACACCGTTTACCTGTTCACTTTTTAGAAACATTCTTAGAAGCTGAGTTATTAACATTCCAAGTAAGAACTATTTCATCGGAGCGGAGGGGTGCTAATCTGAGTGTTCAGCGGCCTTCAGCCAATGACAGCTGGTGAAAGCCACGTGCATTTGTTTTGACGGGGTGAATAGTTAAAAGAAAAATGGTATAGAGCCAATTGATCTTTGCGTCATATTGCCTCAGGCACAGGACGGAAGTCAGTAACCATTCATTCGAATTTGGAGAAGATAATCAGAAGAACGAAATATGAATCGTCGTAGAAGATTATAGAAGGATTATTGCTGTGTATAGAAGGATTATTGGATGATTCTCGTATCAGTGGAGACAGTTCGTCATAGATTGCCTGAAACATGCTTGCGGACAAGTTTCAGTACTATCTTTGCGAGTATGGGCCCAAATATTGAACCAACGTCACGCATGGTTTCAGTGATGTTGCACTACAGCTACTGGCGTTAGGAATGGCATACTTACAGCGAGGGATTTGCAATGATAATTATCATTGAGTAAGAATCTGAAGGCGACATCGCAATTGGATCGATGACGTAGTAGTATTGAGCGCCACACAGTTCATCAACATGGAATCATGGATATCACTCACCTTTTGTAGGTATTAAAGAACAGAGGGATATGTCGATGAAATGCTGTAGGCGTTGCACTTTCCACAATCAGGGCAAACAAATGCCTATTTTTAGCAAGGCAACGTACGACCATCCAGGTGAACATCCCCTACTGATTCCTTGGCCATCACAATCTCCAGAAGTCTCTTCAGTTGTGAATCTGGGGAATGTCACAGAGTCCTATGACTCGTGAGCAATCCAGTGCTTCTAGCAGACGAATTCTGACTGGAAGCTATATTGGAAATTGGGTAGCGCCATCTCTTGCCGGCAACGATCATTTTAAAGCCGGAAACCAGTTAAAGCAATAGAGGAGATTCCTGTTCCGTGTGAGGGGAAACAAAACTGACATTTGTGAAATCCTCTGCAACTTAGAGAGTGTTGCAAGTACTGACATGCCATACACTAATAAGTATATGACTTTCTCGAATTTTTCAGTAGAAGCTCATGAGTATGACAGCACTTCAGACTTGGCAGTGCAGCTAACAAAAGAACGCATCTCGGCCGTCTCAAGGGAGGATTGTTCGTCAGCCAGCGTGAGTTTGTCTACGAATGAAGGAGAAAGCGAACTAACGTCGCCGCATGTAACAACGATTCCACGTTCGCCATTTGTGAGCCCATGTCCAGTGGTTTGTCGAGTGTTAGTTGCAGTTTCGAAGTTACCGTCCACCAATTTGCAGCATTTCGTTCCGGAGCTTCAAGAGTACGACTTTGGAGCAGTGCCTTAGGTGGATTGGATAGCACCGTGGTCAATACCTGCATACCTCCTGGATAACCTCGGCGCATTCTCCCCATATCTGGAAGGAAGTTAAACGCACGTTAAAGTATGTGTAGTTTCTTACATGCTCGTATACTTCTCGTTAAAACTCTCATATGCGCGCAACAATTGATAAGATTAATAATTCAATTAAAACTGTGTAAATTTTATCATTCTTGTTTCTATATAAGATTGACTCTTTTCTCAAAAACAAATTCGGCGCGCAGTTAGGCTATCTTTAGTAAAGATTAAATTTGGAGGATATTTAAATGCTGGGTTTAGTCCATAGTTGCTTAGTTTAGTTAAAGCAGTAATTGGAATCTAATATAATTTTGTCCTGGAATACTAATATTTTTGTTATTATTGTTATTACTGTAGTTATTCCGGGTGGATTTGCAAAGACTAAACGCTATGCGTCACCGCTTTCTGAATGAACGTTGCGGTACGTCAATCATCGAGAAGAAGAATTGCTCTTCATAAATAACAAGAATTAGGACATTAAAAGAATACCTTGTTGTCGCGTTGGCTAATTGATTTATTAGCAAGTATTGTAAAATCTGTCAAGTTAAATTAAATTTTGAAATTTATATAACCTAAATGCTCAATTTGTATGTTTCAATAGTCTTTAATCTAGCATAATTGCTTTAAAATTGAAGTTTAAAGAAGTTATCAGACGAAGTTTAAAAACTTAATAGACTGCATCCAGATTATCTACGTGTTAGTAGATGTCTAAGCTTAAACAAACTTTGATTAATGTTACTTACTTTTGTTGATACTAACAAAAAAATCGAATTTGTTTTTGTTTTTTAAAGTGTATGATCTCTGTGTCCCGTACATTGACATTATTTCGCTTCCACAATTATATGCGCGCTTTGCACGTGACACGGAGCGTGATTGGACGACGAATATGTTTTCCAGTGATTTCAAAATGAAGATGAGAATTCTGGAGAGTATTCCAGCGCTCCGTGATTCAGTGTCATGCCGCGAAGACGAATATCACTTAACATGGTGGGTTTACTTCTTACTAAAACCCCTTTATATTCAGCCATTGAACGGGTCTTACTGTTCGAAATTAAAATCATTTTTAGAAAGCTTCCGAAGTTTCTCCATCTGTGTGACAAATTCTCTCATTCGAAACATTTCGCTGTTGAGTATTGTACTAGAGAAGGATTTGTTATCTTATGCTCAACAGCGAAATGTTTCAAATGAGAGAACTTGTCACATGTCTAAATTTACAAAGCTCCGTATTAATGAAATTTCTTTAGGCAAATACTGGTGTTTTTATTTACTTTACTTTTTAGTGAATTCATTATTCAAGTCATATTAAAGCTGATTTGTACTTGACTATCCATTATCGTAGGATAAAAAGCTTTGCCATTCCCGTCCGTTATCAGCAAACTTCTTTTGATCTCTTGTAAGAGTGTACTGTTGTTCTTTCGTACATTCAATCACATTCTTATCTTTTCTACCAGTTTGTGTGGCATTAAATACGATGACAGAAAACCCATTACGTTTGTTTTTTGGTAGTTGTGGAGTGGCTAACACAATGAAGTCCGAAATAGCCTGAATAAAGACCTACAAAGTATCTTTTTGGATTTCTCAAGCCACCTCGATCTTGAAATCGCATTAACGCATTCAAAGGACTTTCCCTAGCTGTTTTCATGAGAATTTCATGAAATAAAATGAGACAGACCAGATATTGCTCCCTCAGACTTTAATCTCTTTGAGCGGCCCAAACTGAGGAAAGTTTGAGGGAGCAAGATCTGGGCTGTAAGGAAGATGTTGCAGTACGTCAAATCGTTGTTCTTCTTTGGTGCAAACTGCTAGCGGAGCGGACAGTTTGCACTGTAATAACTGGAAGGCAAATGAAACGATCGGGATCAAACGTCTCATCCGTGACCGCAGTTGTACCAACTCTAAGCACGCATGCGCAGAAGGCAGTAAGGCAATCTTGAAGGTGTTTTACGGCGAAATTGTAAATAATTTTTGATTCACCCTCGTATTGTTTTCCTAATCAATATTAATCTAATCTCGACATTAGTTATGATTTAATTATTGTAATTACTGCAAAAATATGTCGACTGTTTTTTAGAAGAAAATGGTCATTAAGTGTTTACATCAAAATCTTATAAAGATATGAAATAGTAGAAATCAGAAAGAAAACAAAATTATTCAACTGACTAAAAGTTGAATAATCAAAGTGAGTTAACTAAGAATGATAACGTTGAAATGAATTTTGCTCAATCTCCAAATCTTAGAAATCTTTTATTTCATCATCTTACCGCACGGTTTGTTCTGTTTGAATTATTGAATTTTTATTTCTCTCCTTCCCCATTGGCAGAATTATCTCCCAATCATGAGTTGAGTTCTTCCATGGCATTTCTTATTGACTCTTCTGTTCAGGCTCAACAATGGGAATGCTTCTATAATTTATTTCTCTCCTTCCTCCTCCTCCTCCCTTAGGCTATATATTCTCTATTCGTAAGTTTAGCTTTAATTTCAATTTTTTCGTTGAAGGCAGAGGCTTCGAATTACGTATCCGGTATTCCATAACTTTTCTTTGTGTAGTTGAGGTCTTCCCTTCCTTTCATTCAATAATTCCTTCTTAAATTATTTATTATATGAGGCTTTCGTTACACTTTCACGATACGTTTTTTTATTTCTATAAACTTTCTTGGGAAATAATTGAAGATATAATCAGTTAATGAGACTTGAATGATTTAGTGTCTTCTATTCTAATGAAAAGAGGAAAGAACCCTTAGAGGAGAGAAGGAAATCATTATTTCAGTAATGCCTTAGAGGAGAAACGTTACTTTCATTACTAATAAATTATTTAAATATCGTGAAAAACTGCTTAAGTCTTTGGTATTCATCATTTACTCCAATCTTCCTACCTTTATGTTTTTCCTTTATTGTGGGTCTCCATTTACCAAAAGAGCCTTAATGATTTAAAGAATATTGCAAAAGAAGAGGCTTACAATTTAAAGGATATTTTATGCTTGTTAGGCAGTCCTTCTATACTTCAACCTGACAAAGGAAGAGAGTTCATTTTTCATGAATTGGAAGAAAGTAAATTAAATCTTTTTGAAGGAATGTTTGGAAGCACTTCATATTGGGTTACAGTCAATATACCAGATGCATAGGAAATGGCTGTCAAAACAAGAAGAGATTGGAAAAGCAATTCCTGCTTCAGAATACCAAATAGGTGGAGCTAATCCGGAATCTCATAAGCAAGGAATCGGGAAAAAGTTTTACCTGCGTTTTCAAAAAACAACTTGTGGTGCTCATAAAAGCAGCATTTGTTAAAGTTATGTTCATGTTATTTGCATTCCTAGTACAAGCATTAATGAAGAAGCTAGGGCTCTAGTTCTTTTTTTTTGCAAATAAGGGGAAAAAAGTATAAACTAGAGTCAGATAACAAGTTTTCACCTCTTGAGATTGGGAAATCAGTTATTGTTTCTGCGTTTAATCTCGATGGATGCAAAGCAGACTCTCGAAACATTCTTCGTATAATGTTGCAACTAATACAAGATGGGTTTATGAAATAGGAACAAGGAACCTAATGTTACCGTGACTTGTATTCAAGAAATCAAATCAGCAAAGCGTTTCCAGAGATTACAATCCAAAGAAATAATTATCATTAACACAGGTTAGTTAAATTATCGCTAAAAATTCTTTCTTTGGAGATCAAGCATTCATCATTGAATGTGCCTGAAACTTTCAAATAACAAAAACAAAATGTTTAATGCAGTAATTTTTGACACTTGTACTGTTTATACATAATTTCATCTCTCCTCTTTCGCGTTCTGTAATTTAAGTTTTGTATTGCCAGTAAATGTTGATAAAACTTAATTATTACATTGAGTCAAGAAATTGCTGTTTATTGTAAAAGAACAACCCTCAAATAAAAGTTTAAGGTAATTTTTATTTTTTCATATTTTTTGTCTGCTCATGATTAAGTATAGGGAATATATTATAAAGTCGATGATCTGGACAAAGCACATCTTATTGCGGATTCACCAACTGTATGGTATATTCCTTCCTTTTTAACAGGTATTACCAAACGAAAGGTGGGCGACGAAATTTCCTCACCACGTGATGTGAGAGATGGTGTACCACAAAGTTCTGTCCTCGGGCTCCAACTTTTCACTATTTTGTGCACGATCTTCCGAAGACCGATCAATGCAAATTATACTTTTATGCAGATGACTTTGCTGTATAATAATCACATGGGTGCGTCACTCTGCCCATGTTACAACTCGTCTACAGAAGTCCCTGAAGGATTTTGAAAACTGGTTTAACTGGAGGCTGAACTTGAATCTCGATAAGTACAAAGCTATGCACTTAAACAAGAATCGTAAGTGACTCCCAAAATCGCTCGTTTTATACGACAAGAAGCTAGACTGAGTCGATAAATACAAATACCTTTCTTAGTGTGTTATCGATTCAAAGCTTTGCTGGAAGCATTGTGACCTATGCACTGAACAAAGCGAAGAAGGTCAAATTCAGTCTTAATTGGTAGCATGGGCCGCAGTAATGCCATTGTCACTGACAAGCTACAAAACGATTATTCAGACTATCCTGATATACGGCTTGCCAACGTGGGCGACCTTATGCCGAAGTAGATGGATTGAGATTCAGTCGTTTCTTAAGTTAATCATCAAATTTCATGTTTTTGACTTTAAAAATGATAGCTTCTTGATACATTTGTTTAGTTCCAACGATGTTCCATAGATACGCCACATGAAAAATTAAAATGCTCTGTAGAAATGTTTTCTCGAAAACATGACCCAGCCGAGCCATAGTCGTCCGTTTATTTCATTCGTTCGTTCAATCATTTGGTTGTTGGTCGTTATTGGTCTTGGTTGTAAACTGGTTCCGAATAGTCTATTCATTCGTTGTTCTGATTTTATAAATTGGGTTGGTTCAATTTCAATAGTCATAAACCTAGTAGCTAAATTCAAATTTGTCAGGAATAATAAACGCTGATCTCACATTAGTGCTCCATAGTTATTACCATAGCGCATACAATCTCTTCATCAAAATTGACATATCTGCTTCGGTTCAAAAAATAAAAGGGGGGGACAGACTTGTATATCGTTGACTATGCCAACTTCACATACTTTGAAAATATTGCTCTCGGAAAATTTTGAGAAGTGGGTCGAAGGGCTTTGCATGGGTATTTAATTGGCTGACTGCTATTCGTATTTATTTTTTATCAATTTCGGTGAGTCAGAGTACGTGGAGTCTCCTTATCAGAGGTGCATTAAAAAAGAATAAAGGAGCACTTTTCTTGCATAAAAAACAAAATTAAGCACTTCCAGCTTTGCGAATGCATGTCGGTAAAAATACTACACTGCACAAAAAAACCCCAGGTTATTGAATTTCTTAGTCCGTTGAAATCGCCAATAAGGAACAGCTGAAATTTGTAGGACTGCTGCCCCCAAAAGTTTACTTGTGCACTAAAAAATTTTGAATTTTTTAAATTCTGACTTCGGATTCTTAAAGACCATCAAAAGATAGAATAGGAATGTCTGGAGACCCACTCTCTATCTCTTTGTCTTCATCGATAAAATTGGGTTCAAAACTTTAAAAGTTCCACACTTTCATGGCCTCTATCTCCTAAACGGTTGGATCAGTTGAAAAAAACACCAAGAATAAAACATTTCTCGAATATTGTGTACAATCTGAATATATCATTAAAATAGGGGTTCCTATTTAAGATTTCAAAGTTACCTCCTCCCCCCAGCCCCCCTCACAAGGGAGGGGTGTAATTTTTTAACTAATGAATTTCCCCCACGAAATAATTCACTTTTGATATTCGGAACAAAAAAAATTGTAACAACTGAAAATTTATTCTAGTTTTTGCAATGTATTTTTTAAATTTTATTAAATTTTTTTTTAAATTTAAAAACTACATTGATAAAACTTTATGAAAAAAAATCCAATGATATTACTTTTCATTGAAAAACCATCAGTTTTTCATTCCTCATTAAATAAATAAAAAAATTTTACCCAAATTTTCTTTAATAAATATCCAGCGGAGTTCCTCGCATATTTGTTAAGTATTCATGAACCTCGTAAAGATTAAAAAAATAAATTTGTAATAAAAAAAATTTAACATAAGTGCAAATTTAACAATTTATAATAGCTATTGCTTTCTAAAATTAATAAATAAATAGGGCAAGTGCGAATCGGACTCGCGCATCGAGGGTTCCGTTCTAACATATAATGTATTTACCAATATATGCCAAGTTCTGGAATTTAACAATATATGCCAAGTTCTGGAGGGTGTCGTACTGTGTTCTCGATTTCGGCTTTTATAGATATATAATCTATAATAGATTAAGTGTCGAAATTTATAAAATAAGTAGGTACACCGGCAAATTAGTCGTTAGTAAATTAGTCTCTTGACCTTAAATCAAAACTTTCGGCGCACTGCTTAGATTGTTTACTTTGGAAAAGTATTGGAAATCAAACTGAAAGTTCAAAAACTTTCGATTTCAATTCTCCGCACTTAACATATCTCAATACCGGCAAATTAACATACACCCCTCTTGAACATTAAAGTTTTCAAATATTAAAATATCAGGGGCGTGAATTTAACACTGATTCAATTCGGTAAAAGATTAACTCATTTCCGGCAATTTATCATAAACAGCTCTTGACCATAAATTAAACTCGCGCACTTCTTAGATTGTTTGCTTTGTAATAAGCGCTTTGAACAAAACAATTTTCAAATGTTAAATTAACAGATCATTTGAAAAAACATTTTATGCTTGGCGTGTTCCATAGATTAAATACACTACCCTATCAAAAATCATGGGACACCATCACTTTAATAGAAACACACAAAAATATACATATTTTAGTATCTGGTTGGTCCACCTTTTGCTGCTATCACAGCTTCTACTCTCTGGGGCATACTGTCCACAAGTTTTTGATACGTTTCGACAGGTAATTTTCGTCATTCTGCCATAAGTGTCTTGGACAGTTCGGTCACGGATTTCGGGCGTTCCGCTCCAGCGCGCAATCGACATTCCAACACTTTCCACAGATGTTCGATGGGATTCACATCGGGGCTCTGGGCAGGCCGGTCAAGTTCTCGAACCCCCTTTTCATCAAACCAGGTGCCTACAGCCCTTGCTTTATGGCAAGGTGCGATATCGTGCTGAAACATAAAAGGGCTGCCGGAGAGATGGGATTGTCCGTTCACAGAAACGATTGCACCCAATCCATACCATGAAAAGCACCCCCACACAATCACCGACCCTCCGCCGAACTTCACCGTGGGCACAACACAGCTTGGGAGATAACGTTGGCCATACCCAAAACCGTCCATCCGATTGCCAGATGGTGTAGTGGGACTCATCACTCCATTCAACCATTCGCTATTGATCCAGAGTCCAATGTCGTCACTCTTTGCACTATTGCAATCTCCTCGCTGCGTTGCTGGTGCTGATGTGAGGTTCGCCGCTGCGTTGCTGGTGCAAGCTCTTTTCTTTGAGACATTCTTACAGCATTCACGCAAGCATCATTTCATAATAGCATGCTCTCTGTTATGTAGTGCTGGGAAGAATGCCAACAGTGAAATTGCAAAGGAATGTCTCATTTTCATTCAAGTCAGGGTTGTCCCATGACTTTTAATAGGGTAGTGTATTTACGTTCCATTTTCTTTTGCCAACGTAAACTGTTGCTGTTTTCCGTCATCGCTTCTTGACATTTTTGACATTTGCATCTTGTTCAGCTAAATTCAACTCTGTCTACCGTTTAGAGCTTTAAATTCAACAGAACTGGAATTAAATTCGTTGAACAATCAAACATTTTAACATTCAAATATATCATAACATCACACATCTTAACAGTCAAACACAACTTACATTGTTAGTTATTTTATTTCAACAGTATTCTTAATTGTTGAAATTTTATTTCATTTTTATTTCAACAATATTCTTAATAGTTGAAATTATTATTTCAAAATGACAAAAAACCGTTTCTTGTATGGGGATTCCTCTTGTTTTTAAACATTTTACATTTTTTATTATTTGTTCGACAGTCAACCATAATAACATACAGGGTGTTTTTGAATTGAATACAGATTTTTGGGAGATGATAGAAGAGGTCCTTAGAAGTATTTTTTGTCATA
>JAHWFO010059101.1:149314-204250 GCA_023313115.1 Rhysida immarginata
ATGTTCATAGGACGTTTTGTGTTTATCTTAACCTCTATAATACCCCCCTTTAAGTATTTTACATTCGATGTAAATCACCCTATTTGTTGATTAATTGTCACACAAAAGCTCATTGGTATTTCAAAATATTTTAACATATGTTATATCGTTAATTTCTTCAATAAATATATAAATTATTTTTAAAAAGCAATGGTTCCAGTATTCAGTGCAATATATTAAAAGTGTCAGTAGTTGTCATAAAGGTGGCGCTAGAGTTTCATGTAGAATACAATCTTATCAGGAAATAAGCAGATGAGTTAATTGCGCATTATCTAGGCTCTAAGGATGTTATTTTGATGCTGCTTTAAGAAACGCTTCTACACAAGCGATTTTCGAAGATTCAAGAAACTGAATTTAAGACGAATTTAAAACTCCAGCGCCACCTTTTGGTCAAAAATATAGCTCATATAAAAAATATTTTATTATAAACAAAAATCCCCCGTGTTTCTGAGAATGTCTGTGCAAACCGCATCGTTTTATTGTAAATAGTTTAAGAATTATAAGGTTTTAAAAAGTCTACTGACTTTTGGATCACCCGGTACTTTGCCTACTTTGACAATAGCTTATTTCAGAACCTGAATACTGGCATCCTTCCTTGTAGATATCACGCATCATCATCCTCCAGATATTCTCTATTGGATTAATATTGGGACTCAATGCAGGCCACCCAAGAATTTTGATGGGTTTTTTTTTAATCAGTTCATTGTGGAGAATGATTTGTGAACGGGAGTATTATCTTGCTGATATATCCAGTTTACAGTGCCGATGTGTGATCCGCATGGAAGTAAATATTGTTCCAACATCTGTTTATATCTAATAGAGTTCATTCGTCCATCAATGAATACTAGTTCTGTTTTACCTTGTTTTGCAAATGCTCCACACATCATAAATGCCCCCTCCTTGTGCATTTGATAACCATTCAGGTTCAGTCTGAATGTCATGCTAGTGATAATTTAGGCCAAGAGTTATTTAGCAAGTTTTATTTTCAACCCTGAACACCTCGATGTCTCACAATTTAACATCGACAAGATATTTGCGAGCCCACGCGATTCTGGCATTCTTTTGTCGCTTTTTCAGGAGTAGTCTGGATTTCTCTTGATATATTCCAGTGTAGAACATTTACTTAGCGCATGCTGAACAGTTCTGGTTGAAATTTGCAAGTGCAAGTCTTTCACAATCTCTTTAGGTGTTGCTTTTGCTTCTGCAGCTTTTACGATGGTTCTTCTGTCACGACCAGAAAATTTTAATGGTAGCCTCTTGCGTTTTTCTTTCCGTATTCGTCTCGTTTCTGAAGAAATGATTGTATCAGAATCTTTGATCTATTCAATGCTGTTGCAATCATCCGTTGAGTGTGTCCATTTTCATGATATGCAAGAATTTGTTTCATAAGTTTCTTGCACATTTAGGCATCTTGGATAATGAAGTTTTCAATCATATATGAGGCATCTAACTAGGTTATATGTGAATCAAGCGTAAGTCTGAGTAGCTCTCCTCTTAAATAATAAAAAATGAACATGGTCTTAAAGTTATGTCAGCCTAATTTTGTATTTTTCTTGGAATTTTCATTACTGCTGAAACCAATAATAAGACAGTTAATTTAATTTTATATATACTATATTTAAGGAATATATGATTTATAAAACAAGTAGTTTGAATACAATAAGCTAGTTTTTCATTTAATTTATCTGAGAATATTACTAGTCTTAAAGTTACGACAGCCACTGTATAAATTATACAGTACAATGTATGTAACGAGGATTGTAGTAACTTTTCTTTTATATCACATTTGGCTTTAATTTGTGTTAGTGCTAGAGACTTGCATGAGATTCGTAAGCTAAATAGAGAAATCTGATATTAAAAATGGGATGAATTTCAATATTTAAATATTTTTTCATTATTTTTACTACATACCTTGAATAGATTTTATTCTAGTAACTAAAATAATTTTAGCTATTAACACATCAAAAATATGTTTGAGAATTCCAGATTGGTAAATGCATAATTTTTGGAATTACGAGTCGAACTCCATGTCAACTACAGGAAAGAGAGGCTAAATCTTTGTAAAATGTGAAATCAATATGAGCTTTATTTCTGGCGTTCAATATGTTGATAAAATATTGCTGACTATGTTAATCAATAACGTCGTGACTTACTCCAATGAGGAACTTCCTTTTTTCCCCCTTTCTTTTTTCGATTCCTCTCTGCCTGATGGGATTGCGTGACATTCGATCCAACTCAATCTACTTTTTCTCTTGATCAACTCTCTCTTTTCTGGTGGAGGAGTTGGAGAAAATTAAGTCGTGTGTCTCCATTTAATTATTCGATATCAGGCTTAATATTCCTTCCGATAATAATTATTTGTATTTATTAGGAAGAGAAGAAGGGGAGTAAGAAATACTCATACGTTTGGCATCAGCTATTATTCTTTTTGATGTGTGCATCACCCAAAACGTTACTTATGATTAAACGGATCAGATATAAGGACAGGAAATTAGAAAAGCAAGGAGAGATGCGAGTCGGAACTACAGAAGTTGATTTCGCAATACATTTCTTTACTGTTATTCTGGAAATGTAAGAAAAATATATATAGAAAGGAAATATTTTGAATTAAGTTGTGGCTTTATATGTCGTAAAGAAGTTATTATTTATAACTTGTGAACATAATTACAATCTAAAGTAAAAAAACAAATTCCTAGAAATTTTCCCGTTGTCAAAAAGTTTTAATTTGTTTTTATCCTTCAGGTAGTCCGTTAAATTGAATTATTAACAAAAGTAGATGTGAATATTCTATTATCGACTGAAAAGTGTGGCGAATTCCTATATGTAATTCCTCTGCCAACGTAACTAGATATTAGAGTCTCCTCTTCATTTGATTGCAACTAATTCTTCTCAGTGGAATAACTCGGGGCTGTGAAGCTAACCACAAAGTTTTAAGTTCATTCGTAATGCAACAGTTAAAAGAGAAGTTCAATGGAAAGCCGCTCGAGGCCTCAAATTGTGCGCGAGCCGCGTCAACCAGTCATGTGATTCCGTTAGTAAGGCGATACGACAGGAAAATTGACTTTGATATGTGGAATTTCAGAAAATTTAGTTCACCAAATTCTCTCCCTCTCTTGTACAGGATTGAATTTAATTTCCACATAATTCACTGTCAGTTTCAGTCGTGGCAAGCAAAGAGAGCGTCAGTGTTACATCTTATTTATTATTCGTAAGTGCGAATGATACTCTCATCACGCACAATGAAAGAATATTAAATTACAGTGAATTATAGGACGCCGATCATTACAATTCATGTCTTAACAACAGTATTTTAATTAGTCTTTCTATATGGCGATCATAAGATTAACGCCTCGGATTATATGCTTCTAACAATAATTTTAGATTATACTTATTTATTGCTAGAGCAGATCCCCGATAAATCGAATTCCTCCCTAATTCGAAGTTTTAGTCTATTCCCTTCCGCTCAGGGCCTAAAACCTCTAGAATTCGAAGTAATAGGACCTCCATAAATCGAACTTTTTTGCAGGAAATAACTTTATAAATCGAAATTAAAGCAAATAAATTCGCTCACAAATCTAATTTTGTCAATTCAGCCTCTGTAAATCGAATTTATGTCAGTATATCTCTTTCTTATTAGAAGTTTTCATAAGCGGTTCTGAATGGTTACACTAGCGTACTCGATTCCAATTGGTCAAATAATCATCCTACCAACTAATTTGCACTATAAATTGAAAACTCGGGCATGCCTGCTTAGGAATAGTCTGCAGAAGCAATTGGAATGAACTGCAGTCTTTTCATAATGACTATTTCTCAGCTTAACAGGGAAACTGCGAAAAAACAATCTATCCACATTGACTTCAATATGGCTCACATAGGGGAATTGGTTCAGGAACTCCTAGAGAATATGCAGCAGAAAGAGGAGACTCATAGCAACGACTTAGTGGCTGGAATTCTTCGTCATTCACAAGAAATGAAGTGGCATACGAAATACAGTAAACAGCGGCACTTACTGGATGTCAACTTTCAGAACACTAGTTAAAGAGGTCCGGTACCCGAGCCGATTGGGGCAGGGCAGCAGAAAACAAGTGTGAAACTTGAGACAGATTTTCGTGCGCCTCGACCTGCGCTTTTTATCTCCTTTCACATTGTAACCCAGACATCTCTGGTGGAAATGAAACAATACTCTGAATTGGCGTTTCTTCATCCCAGGCTATGGCTGTAGTTCTTCAATTTTCTCTCATTAATGCACCTGCTCTAACCAATCCGTAATTGGCGAAATTCTTCATTAAAATGAAATATAGTTTAAAGTTTCTTCATCTTTATTATTTTTCATGGATGAAAAAGACCCTTTATTATCTTTCAGGGTCTTACCATCCTATGTTCAATTTTTGATTTATTCCAGGGTTTTTGTGTTTCGTCCTTCTATTCTTCTACATCCGTCATTCTTCCATAGATGAAACAATGTTTCAAATGATATTTGTGAAACGATTTTTGTATTTTTAAACTTTTTATTTAATCATTTAGTAAAGAGTTGGGATGTATACAGGGTCGGGACACATTAATATGACCACCTCTCCTCGAACATGTTGGAACGTCCCATTGTATGCAGATGAAAAATCATTGCATATCATTAAAAGCTGACAACAGCAGACGTATAGTAGCATCCGTTAACACATCAATTATCATCGTCATGGGCAGAGCAAGTGACCTGTCGGACCTCCAAAAGGGGATGGTCATTGGCTATCGGGCCAAGGGGGGCAGCATTTCAGAAACGGCCACCTTTGTGAACGGCTCTAGGGCTGCCGTTGTGAAGGTGTACCGCGACTGGACGAACCAGACAGTTTCGAGCAACCGAAGTGGTAACTGTGGGGCCCCACGGGCCATCGATCCTAGAGGTGAGCGTCGGTTAAGATCAATCGGCGTGCCACTAAAGAGCAACTGACAAGCAAATGAACAGTGAGGCCACTAGGCGTGTCAGCATCAAGACAGTGCAACGATACTGCTTGAGGTTGGGGCTCCGGAGCAGGCGTATGGTAACAGCACCCATGTTGACGCCTGTGCATCGCCGAAAACGCCTCCAATTCGCAATGGACTATCGCCATTGGACCTCTGCCGAGTGGCAAAGGATTGCTTTCTCTGACGAGTCGCGGTTTCTGGTGAACAGAGTGGACGGACGATGGAGAATTCGCCGGGAAACATCCGAGAACAGGCATCCCGACACCATCGTTGGCAGACGACAGGCTGGTGAGGGAGGTGTGACTGTTTGGGGGATGTTTTCATGGTATGGTCTGAGTCCACTGATACCACTGACACCTTTCAACAGGACAATGCTCCCTGCCATACTGCCAAAATTGTCCACAACTGGTTCGAGGAGCATGAGGATGAACTCAAGCTACTCCCATGGCCACCAAACTCCCCGGACCTCAACCCCATTGAACATTTGTGGTACCATCTCGATCGCCAATTCCGCAAGCTGGACCCTCTGTCACGCACGGTGATGGAATTACGGGATGCACTGATCGCCGAATGTTCCCAGATACCTGCAACCATCTTCCGAGGACTTATTGACTCTCTGCCATGTCGACTAGCTGCTGCAACTGCCCAAAGGTGGATATTCCGGATACTAGCGGGTGGTCATATTAATGTGTCCCGATCCTGTATATACAGTCGAACCTCACCAAAACGAAATCATTGGGATATTCCAAAAAATTCATTAAACGGAAAATTGCTATACATTAGTTATACTCAAGATTTACATGTTAGGATCAAAGTAAAAATTCGTTATAGGGAAGACTTGTTATATGGGTGTTCTTTACAGAAAGGTTCGACTTTATATTTAATTTCCAGAGACTATACATGAATGACGGCTGTTCTCCCAACTTCCTGGAAAGAAATGTTTGAAGAACGTTTTTAGAAGTTATGTCATGTTGAATTCGGGCAGTTTTGAAGGTCCAAGTTAGTCCAACGGTTATTAGATGATTATTAGATGTGTGTTCTTAATAATTTCCTACGTATTTCTTCTATCGAACAAAAATCAAGATAAAAGGAATAGGATTTAAAACGAAGTGGAAGGAACTCCAAACTTTCCAGAATATTACCCTAAGGACAATTGCACAAATGGATTGGAGAATGGTTCAGTGGCTAATGGAATCCGTGCTGCCCATTACGGAAAATCATATTAATGCACTTGTCTCGGGCTTTCTAAAATATTCCCAACTCATGAAATGGCACCGCAATCATCTCTTCTTCGTCATAAGAGAATACACGGTAAACACATGTTTTCAGATGTATCTAAATGTACGTAATTCTTCGATTTTTTTTAATAGTAATTCTTCGACATTCTTCATCCTTGATTTACTGAAATAATTGTTTATTCGCCATTGTTTTAATGATAACTTATTTGCATTGCCAGCTTTTCTGGCGAATATGAATCTTTCGATTGTAAATGTTAATTAAAAATTAAAAAGAAATCGGCACATTCCGCATGTTTTCAATAGAAAAGAAAATTGAATCAAACATAAAAAAAAAATAATAATTTTTTTTTCCGTAAATAATCTAACCTTTTTTCGTTATAAAGTCTAACTCTAAAGAATTAATTCTTAATAGGATCTAAATGAAAAGAATTTATTTCTGAAACGAATATGCCTACTCGCGTTACCATGACTTTAAATTAATCTTGATTGATCATCACATGGGAACAATAACCGTGCTTCAAGGACCCCCTTGTTTACTTGCCACAAAACAATTTATCTTTCCTGCTTTTACTCTACGGGATTTCATCGAAGCAATTTATCCTTCCGAGATTGTTATTTCAGGAAACCTCTTCTAGAAAAAAAAGTTCACCATTTCACTTGATACATCTGCGAACACAACAAAATATGGAATTGTCAAATTATATGAGGAAAATATTAGTTAAGTTAAAAAGAGCATAAACTTGAAATTTAGTTCCCCCCCTCCCATTATAAATTCCTACAATATTATATAAGGCATGAATTTACAAAAATACAAATTTTAAAAATAAGTTAATTATTACGTCGAATTCAGTTTTTCTTTCCTCTTAGGAGTTTAGAGATTTAAATATTATCATTATCCCTGTGAATTAAACTTTTATTTAAACTTTCAGATATACGCTGACTAAAAATAAAAAGTAGCGTTTAGGATTAAAAAATCTTATTGATAAGGATTCCATAAGTGCTCTCTGCTTATTAAAAAGCCTTATCTCTAATTTCTCGGTGGCTTTATTAATTTGCGTTGCCTTTATCTGGAACATGGAAACAAAGCAACACACGTATAAAAACACACATGGCTAACACGCTGTTATCATTTCTAATCTAGTGGACCTTCTCCTTTGGCTAATTACGACTTCACCCTCCCTCCGGTCTCCGATTTCGGCCTTATTACCGTAAATGTTATCGATTGCCTCACAAAAACAATAACAACATCGCCTCAACAGATTGGGCTCTACCTCTCCCCGCCTTCTCTTTCCTCTTTTTACGGATTCATTCCCGGCTACGGCCACAACAGTTTCTAAACATGACAACCACAAATTAACAAAACCGGAGGTAATTAGAAATTATGCAGGAGACAAGAGAGCGAGGAATTGTTTTGAAGAAGCTGAACAGATAAAAGTCGTAATTTCATTTAAAAAACTATTCTCTATTTTCAGTGATACAGTTGCACTCAGTTTATTCATCGAAATAATCAATAACATGCCTCCAACGTGTGACTAATGTGGAAATGCCATGTCTTCGGTAGAAATCTGGTTTTGGAAATGAAAAAGTTCTTGCAACTATATTTCGAGGCAAGACAATTTCTAAACTTGCGCATATAATTATTTAATGATCTAAATAGATGGTAATCTGTGGGAGAGATGTCAGCTGAGTATGGGCGATGAGGCAAAGCTTCCCATTCAAGCTGCATAATCTTTTATCGGATCTGTAAAGCTATGTGCGGTCTTGCATTGTACTGTAGAAGTGGGCCTTTGCGACTTACCAAAACAGGTTATTATTGGAGGGATTTCTGATGAACATGTTGGAGCATATCACAGTATGCATGTGCTGTAATGATTTGACCTTGTTCTTATATCTCAAAGTGCACTACTTCTTTGGGTGTAAGCCTTGCTTTGGGATTTTTCTATGAGATTCATCTGGTGATAAACATCGACAGGAGCATTGAATATTGTAGAGGACACATTTGTCATCGCATGCAATTAGACTGTGTAACAAAAGTATAAAATCGTGTTCAAAAAAGTGAATGCTTGTTTTTTTCAGTTTGTTAAAGTAAACTAATGAAATATTACGATAGATTGGACTTGTCCCATTATTCCTCAGAGGTTGAGCTTCTGAAAAAAACAACGAATAAAACGTATTCCAAAATGTTAAAATCAACCTGTCAAGAAATTAAATTCACCTGCAACACATCGATTAATAGCCAATAAAAGATCTGTTTTCGTATGCAAATTAATTTAAAGTGTTCTGCTGTTGTATTAATTTGTTTTTGATTGAAGAAGGACTTCATTTGAATCGTTTCTGTGAAGGTAATCATGCCTCGTGGTAAGTACCTATCCGAGTCGGAAATTCGAAAAATCGACTTTTTTGCACAGAAAAGGCAAACGTACACGTCATATTGCTGCAGAACTGCGCCGATCACAAACAGTTATACAAAATGTTTTTAGAAAGGGTGAAAATTAGCCTCAACAAAATGATCAGAACGTCCTACAAAACTCCAGCCGCGAGATCGTCGGCGTGTTTTCTCTTGTCACCAGAGAAGGATTGTCAATTCGTGAAATTCCTCGTTGTTTGGTAACTAAAGTGTCTCACCAAAGTGTGTGGAACACGCTAAACTCTACAAGTCAGATCCACTTTCAGAAGATTAAGTCAAAACCAAAGCTCACAGAACGCCACTGTGTGGAACCAAAGCTCACGAATGGAACACTGTTGTCTTTCCTGATGAGAAAGAGATTTTGTTGGATGTACCGGACGGTTACAATTCGTATTGGCCTGATTTGCGTACTGCCGCAAAGACGAGACTATGTCGTCAACAAGGGGGTGAAGAAACAATGATCTGGACTGCATTCGGAGCAGGTGGAAAATCGTATATTGCTTTCATTGACGGAAAAATGGACTCAAAGGAGTACCACGAACTATTTTACGAGCATCTGATTTCCTTTGGTCCCTTGATTGGAGGCCCCATTTGGCGATTCCAACAGGATAATGCATCAGTGCACGTGTCAAAGTCGACCACCACATGGTTTCTGCAGCAGCAGATTAAAATTCTCGACCGGCCATCAAGATCCCGTGATCTTAACCCAATCGAGAGCGTGTGGGCTATGCTGGTAAAAATATTTTACGGCCACAACAAGCAATATCATCACATCAACGACTTGAAGGTTGCTATTTGTGAGGCATGGGGCAAACTTTACACTGAAAAATTACAAAAGTTAATCAACAGCATGCACAATCGAGTATTGAAGTGATTGAAAAAGGTAGGGCAGCGACTCACTACTGATGTAACGATAAATATCATTATATATAGATGAGTTTTTAGTTTCTTGACAGGGAAATTTTAAAATTTTGCAATAATAGTTTTATTCGTTTTTTTTCAGGGTCTAAAACTCTCAAAACGTAATGAGAAAAGGCAAAAATAGCAAAATGTTTCTTTAGTTTATCTTAAGAAAAAGGTCAAATAAAGTACTGGTATTTTTGAACATGAGTTTATACTTTTGTTGCACAGTGTATTCCGTCTAGCAGTGGCTCTCTGTGATGTAATTGGGGCAAAGCAAAGCATGTGGTTAAGCGTTGCACTTTATTTGCTGCTTGCAAAGCATGGGATAGCCATTTCTTCAATGTTTTTTTTTTTTGCTTTTCCCATGATGGTTGTTAGGCACATTTCCCCCTGTCACAGAGATAATGGTGTGGATTAGCTTCACAGAGTGCCTTCTGTGCATCTTCATCAACAGCAGGCGGTCGTGCAGAGTGGGATTTATCTTCGAGGGATTCATCTCCATCCCGGAATTTCTAAAATCAAAATTTTTTTGTTGATACGGCATCCTGTCCATATGCTTGCCATATTTTTCAGTTACATTGTGGCCCAGTTTGAATTCAAAATGCAATGCTTGTCGAATTCTGCCTTCAGTAGTCACCACTGAAGACTCATTTACCGCTTCTTATTGTGATAAAATAATTCATTTAAGACTCTTCTCAAAGGAATGAGGTGTGAGGAGGCAAATGAGCAATTTCTATTAAGAAGTTCAGAGGAATTTCTATTAAGAGGTTCAGGTCAAAGGCATATATCATTCAAGTACTATTTATTATTAAATACTAGAGTGCAGAAATATGTAATAACTTTTTAAACTACAGGTAGATCCCGTTATACACGATTTCGGTATCCGCGATTTCGGATATACGCGGTTTTCATTTAGTACGGAGCACTATCGATCGCCAACATGCGAAAGCTCTTCTATTTTTGTTAGGAGTTGAATTCGCTTTTGAGTTTTATTTTGTTCCTATCCCTCTGTTTGTGCACATTTAGCACATCACTGGGTATCTATGAATGATAAGGTTGCTATACATCACTTTGGACAGGATCAGCTGAGTTTCTAATCTGTTTGCGAAAAGATTTATTGTTGTAGGACTTAAAATGCCGCCGAAACGTAAGGAAAGTATTATTACCGAAGGAAGAAAGCGGGCCCGAAAATCCTACTCGTTAGAATCTGAGTTAGAGGTCCTCGATGAAGATGCAGAAAACGTTACAGCCGACCATCAAGCAATTTTTAACGAAACTTCCTGCCAGTTCGAACGATCCCTTAACATCCAGTCCGAGCTCCACTTCCAAACTCTCTTCTGGATTCCACTAGCACTATTACAGGAAGGAGACTGTTGGATACAGATTAACCAAATATACAGATTAAGGAGTTAATTTGAGTACAGATTAACCAAAAGCAATATAAAGTGTAGATTGTGGACACTTCTTTTTGTTGTACGTGTACATGTATTTTGAGTATTTTAGTGTATCTTGAGTTTTATAAAATAAAATAAGGTGCTATTTTAAGACTAAAAAATAGAAAACTTGTATTACTAATCCTATACTTCTATAACGCAATTATTTACGTTATATCAGGAAAATAATTAATGCTTATGAGAACCAAACTTTATTTAGTACATGTTAAATGGAACTCGTTTTACGCGAATTCGGTATACATGGCAACTTCGCGGAACATATGTATCGCGTATAACGGGATCTACCTGTACCTGATATACGTATTGTTATATATACGTGCAATATTTTTTTATATACACTGACTCGCCAAAAATCATGGCACAACTGCCTAATAACGTGTTGGGCCCCCTCTGGCCCGGATAACGGCGGCGACCCGTCGTGGAAGAGAGTCTACCATGCCGCCTCCACTGCACTCTGTAACGATGCTGCATGGCGACGATCTCACAGCTCGTTAGATGACGTCCCACAACTGTTCAATGGGATTGGAATCTGGGGAACGTGGAGGCCAAATCATTGTCGTGAAGTCGGTAGCATGTTCCTCCAACCACTGCCGTGTAACAAGGGCCATATGTGGACACGCATTATCTTACTGGAAGATGCCGTTGCCCGCGGGGTGAAAACAGTTGATGAAGGGCTGCAGGTGATCCCCAAGCAGATCGACGTAGGAAGTAGCACGCAGAGTGGATAGGCCTAACCATGAATTCATTTATAGGCCTATTCATGTAGCATGCTTAGCATTCTCTGATAAAACTTTCAACTGATACGTTTTTTTAATTACCCAGGATTTGTCTCTGATAGCTCTCGAATCGCTCGGTGTTTCTTCAGATAGGAATCCTAGATCGCCAGATTCATAATGGCATTGTCCACTGTGCAAATAAAAGTAAAAAATTAAGTTTAATAGAATAAAAGTGCATACATGAAACATTAGGCGTCGAGCCTGTAAACAAAAAATTAAAAAAGAAGGCTTAAAAATTAAAAAAGTTTAACGTTATGCTTATTTCTCACGTTACTTTTTAACTGTCCCAGTTTTTTGTTTTGAAAATCGGGCCACTTTTTTGAAAATCTGGGATCTCTAATTTAAGGAGCAAAAATTCTACAAAATATTATAGCTTTGTAATATGTTTTTTGTTGTTGGAGCAAAGCCTCAGTAAAGCCATTACTTCCAGTTCTCGTTGTTACTTTTCAGAAAAATTAGGATTTTACCCAAAAGTTTGGAAGTGCACCGAACCGTGGTCGTCGAAAACGTTTCTCCGATTCTTTAATACAGGAAGACGATTTTATAACATTCTTGTAGAAAATTGAATGAACATGTAGTAACACTGGATTTTCCCTTTTACAATGATGGAGCTTATCTGTATGATTAAAACCACAAGTTATAAGTGGTTTCTGAATACGGAGGATTGTTTCGTGTTCATGGTGACGATTGTTAAAAGCTCGTAGAAGACGTTTGAATGGACGAGTCTCGTGCAATTTTACACTTGAGTACGGTAACTAATCCCGTGCTTCATTTTCAAGTTCGCTGCCAAAGTGCCCCTAAAAATTGGATCTTTCTGGGAAGGCTACGTCGTAGCCCTTTCCGACGCTGGCTACTCTTATTCCAGAATACTAGAGCAGTATAAGGAAAAAAGGTTTCATTATTTTAAAGAATGCTATAAAATGTCCTGTATGGTGAACACCTCGACGATATCATTGGAACTATTGTAAGCTGAAAGAGACTGTGCAAGTCTGTTATACCAAATAAACGTTTTCCTGGTATGGGTGCCTTCATGTGGGGAAGAGATCAAAATCATTTTCTTTGTATGGGTGGCCCAATGTTTCCTAACGCCATCTTGTCAAAGTTCTTTCATTGGTTCGGATCTTTTGTTCTGTTTCCTCGAATGAACAGCAACGTTTATTTGGTGTCATGGAGATACACCGCGCAATGTATCGTGGTCCTAACGGATCTGCTGAACGTGATTATTACGGCGTCTTCATTAATTATTCATATGGCTGGTGATTATACTGAGGGTCAGTAATGTTTCATTCTTGTCTAAATAAAGTATTGCTTCCGTTATACAACTGTTGCCATTACTTTTTATTCAAGTCTCGTATAACCAATAGGAAACTTTCATCACCGACACGAAAGAGGAATATTAAAGTATGAATATTTTTTGTGATTTCATTTTTATCTTTTCATGCTCTCTTGTATTCTGCTTGCATTTTAGCAGAATATTACGAATAGTTTCAAATTAAAATGCTCAACTAAATTTGTCATTCAAAAATCATATTTAAATTTTAAAAAATATTTGGAATAAAAATGCCCAATTAAGAAGACAAATAAATCTTTTTATTCGCTTTACCCGCTGTCGAGACGACTTTTTCAAATGATTAAGTTTGTCATACACGATGACGACACCTTGAAAGCAGCCAGTTGTTGATTCAAATAATGTCATTGGTTGACGTAGGATGATGAACGAGATGAATCTTTTCAGCCACTGACGCCAATCTAATCTTATTTCCACTTCTTCGAATTGATCCTCAGTTTGGAAGAATGCGGGTTGTAACGCGAACAAATCTCTGGAGATTCTTAACACATTTAGAGTAAAATGGGTCGTCCCATTAATCTTTTTCTCCTCTTCCCATCCTCCCCTATTTCTCCATCCTCTTTTACTTTATCCGTGTTCTCTACTGCCTACAGACCGAGAAAAAGCAACCATGATCGATGAAGGCGAAGCATATTAAATGTAAATAGAGTACAGAAAATATTCAAGGTATTTCTAAAAATAAAAAAAAGAGATATAAAGAATCGTAGCTGCATTGCTGCGAGTAATTTATGAAATTAAATAAATTAAATTTAAAATTTGAACTTAAAACTTGCGCATTTATTTTTACTTAAAGTTACTCTATGGGTCACAGGAAATATTTATTGCCAAAGACATTTGTTGCAACTCGCATCTTTCTAATGGTGAATGATTTAAGGGAAAGTAGTGGCATAAAATGGCTTGCAATTTTGTTATTTTTTCCGACCGTAGAAAAGAATTTGTTGAAATTCCTTGACCCGAAGATCAGAAGGCAAACGAAAAGATTTAGAGTGGTCGTTAAACACTGTCCATTCTCCGAATGAAAATGCTTCCTAATGCTTTTACTGGACTAGATGTACTTTGAAACTATTCCGGCGCTTAACTTAATATTCAACTGTTGTTGGTAAAGGCGGAGAAATGATCGCTATCATTTAAACAATAATGCAGATTGCCGTTGTTCCATTAAAATAAAATTCATTCAGTCGTATAATGCCTGCTGCAGAAATTAAAGAAATTACACATAATTGTAATTGTTGAAGGATTAAAGATATTTGATCAATTTAATCATAAACCAGTTGAAAATGCGTGGTACTACATTACTATAACTATGTTAATGAAAAGCATCGTCACTGTATTTGCAAAGTCGGTCGTTCTGTTGCCAATTTTTTTTCGAATTTTTTGATTTTGACTTCAGATCGGATAGAGCATCAAAAAGTTACTAAAATTTATAATAGGCACACGTGTCCTATCTATTCGGGAACATTGACAAGATGGTGGTTAAAGTTAAAATTTTGGTCCTTCGATCCTGGTTACGGCACCAGAATGTGTATAGTGAATCTCTATCCGAATCTCAAAATAGAAAAATTCGAAAAAGAAATTGGCAACAGAACGACCGACTTCGCAAATCCAGTAACGATGTTTTAAAATCGTTGAAAATCTTAAACAATTTGACTTTTGTGATGATTATATGCGTTTGGAATAATTGACGACTTCTTGTATACGCTTAACATTTTTCTTATAATATAAATTTTATACGGTAAAATTAATAATAATTTTAGTTAATTATAAAACTCGCCCATTCATAAAGTAAGGCTCTATTAGATTCTATTTGACCACTCCTTATTGATTTGATTTGATGTGGAAGAGTGTGTATATAAAAGGAGAGATATCTGTACTCTGCACACATAGCAATCATTGCTGTAATTGATATAATGAGCGGTTTATTATATCTACAAAGGGGGATGATCACCGGCTTTCGGACCAAAAATAGAAACATTTCCAAAACTGCACAGTTTGTGAATTATTCGCATTCTGCTATGATTCTGTCTACTGTAATTCGGCAAAAAGCATCATCGCGAATAAACGGCATGGAATCTGCGGAGCATCACGCCCATTGAAGTGAACGTCGAGTGTTTGCAGGCCGACCGAAACGCAATAGTTAAAAAGAATTAAAGGACTCCAAATCTGTGTCGACAAGGACAGTTCAGCGAACGCTGTTACTTTTAGAACTCCGAAGCAGACAGATAGTTATTGCATCCATGCTGATCCTTCTCCGATGAGTTAAGATTTCTACTACATCGAGCGGATGGACGTTGTCGTATTTGGCGAAAAATCTCTGGAAAGAACCACCCCTGTTACCACTATTGGAAGAACATGATATGGGATATGTTTTATTGGTATTGTCTAGGTCCAGTGATATCGCTGAAAGGCAATATCACCTAATCTAACCTAACTTATTATAGTACTTGTCCGATTTTGGATGTAAACTTGTAAATTAATAAAATAAATAAATATTATTGGATTTGATTGTTTATACATCGTCATGGATCAGGTTCCGTCCATACATGTAGAATATTTTCCCTGGGACGAATGGGATATTCCAGCAGAACAATGATGCCTGTCCACATGGCGAGAATTATCCGAGAATGGTTGGAGGAGCATGACCCCCTAATTCTCCAAACCTAAGTTCAGTCGAGCATCTTTAGGGTTATTTCGGCCTACAGATCGCTCCACCACAGATCCTCCACATGTCGGACGCATTCTGCATAGCACCTTGTAACAGTGCATACCTTCCAACATGGGATTGCTCTCTCCCCCCACCCCATCTAACTGCTGTCGTGTTGTACATGGCGGTTATTCCGGTTATTAGCTGATGATCATACAGGGAATTATGATTATTAACCGGAGAAAAAAAATTGGTCACTCTTAGTTACTAACAAGTAGGGCCTCCTTTCGCTTGAATTACGGCTGTAATTCGGGTCGGCACCGATTCTGCCAACCATGCTTGCTCCACTAGATTTTTTTCTATATCTGCAACCAAATTTTACCAAAATCTATATTGAAGGCTAAATTATATTTTTTCCACTTTCGTAAAATTCTCATTATGGGTATCTCATTGATGAAGAATCTCAATGAAAAATTTAAATCATTATGTATGGTTCCACTGCATATATAATCACAATCCAGGAAATTCTTAAGAATTAACAAATTCTTTTGGAACTGTTATCGTATCATCAAGGTCTTTATTCACTGATTTGTACATTTTGCTTGTGCCAGGAAGCTATTCCAGTATTTGTTAGTTAATTATGTTGACAGTCCTTTCTTGGAGCTCACCCAGATTGTCAGGATGCCTTTTACGACGTTTCACATTCTGTTCCAAGTGATCCCACAATTTCTCGACGGGGTTCAAATCTTGGAATTTTGCAGGTCAATCCACGTGTTTGAACATAGAGGAAAGTGCATCGAATCAATCACACACCTGTGCAACCCTGTGCACGCAGCAATTGTCGACTCAGAATGCTAAGTTTTCCATGTTGAAGCCAGCTTTGAAATGGGTGCACAAAAGATAGTAGAGTAGATGCACCAGTAATTGAAACACTGCAACGAAATTGTGTACGTAAATCAAATTGCATTTTGAAACTTTTCTAGTTATATCATTGTAAATATAATGCGGAGTGTGCCAATCTCTAAACAGTTATTATATCTTTAAAAGCTATTAAGTTATTAAATTTTTTCCTAACTAATGCATGACTCACCAGTAGTTGACAGTTAATGCACTAGAAGTTGACAGGCAGTTTCACCAGTAATTGAATTGCACATTTTTATTATATATATTTTTACAAAAAAAATTGACAACATTCGAAAGTAGCTGATGAAATCAAGCATTTTTAAGAATGTGTAAAGTATTTAACATTAACTAAAATGTGCTTTTAAAAACTTAAGTTGTTCATATAGATCATTTTATCTTTTTTTTCCTTTGATATAATCAATAAAATCAGGCCACTCCCATGTAGAGTGCAAGGACCACAGGAAATGAAGGAGTTTTCCAGTAGTGCAATATCATCAGATCTTGGCCAACAAATTGTTCATAGAAAAACTTAATTTTTGACGGTTGTTCTCCTGTTTGCAAAATTCATCCAATTCATCCTATGCTACATCTTATCATAGAAAACAGAATACCAGTAGTAGTTTTCTTCTTGGAAGATAACTTGTCCTGCGCTATCTTGTTCGTCTCTGTGACAAGATTCAGGACCAACAAAAAGAATCGGTGAATAGGGCCTAGAAGATGTATGTCAAAGTGGGTGATCTAGAAATTGACAGTCAAGTTCCTATAATTGACACAGCTAGGTCAATTATTGGAAATTAAGAAGTTACACTTAAAACCATCATGTTTCCTTTTTTATTATCCTACATTATATATCACATTAGTATATTTTTGTTCTTTTTTTAAACACAGAAATTATCAATAATTGACAGGTTATGTCAATTACTAGTGACACTACATATCCGGGTTTTAGTAGTGGATTAGAGTAGATGGTGGATTAAAACAGTTTGCACATTGGTTATCTGAAATTCTGTTATTGCTAGAAGTATTGTCCACTGATCACACAAAAAGGTTCACGTAAAATTAATAACAAATATTGCATAACATTCATGAAATAAATTCAAGTAATCAAACCCTCTCTAGTGGTTCATTACAAGGTTTTTTTCCACTCGGTAAGGCATTAAACATGTGTTTGCGGCCATAATGGGGAGCAAAGTTCCTAGTTTTTTTCTGTTCTGGAAAGCCCAATACATTGTCTAATACGAAGTGGCAACACCAGTCTCTTTTCTTGCCATGTTATTTTATTAAATTTTCATTAAATCGTGAATTGTCAATTACTGGTACACTGTCAACTACTGGTACATCTACCTTATATTCTTTGAATATAATCGAATATGTGTTATGCGTCCATTAACTTCACACAAAGGACCCAATTCTGTGAAGCACACCTTGAACACAGTCTTCATTGAAGGCTTCATTTGATCGGCGATGAACACGTCGCGCCATTCGAGTATAAACAAAAACGATACACGTCTGATCAGTCGTCTATAGTTTCCAATCATCAGTGGCGATGATTCTTTGCCCACTTAACCACGTTTTTTTTTGTCTGCAGCATTCAATATAGGTCTCCTCCAATTTAATCTGGTTCAAATGCTCATTCAAATGCTCATACTCTCTGAAATCGTTTGTTGTGGACCTGCATTGACAGCGTGTAGCAATTATTGACTGATTTGAAAGCAATTCCGCGTTGTTTTACGTGTCACCTATTTGTCAATATTAACCAATACATTACCTACGGAGTAAAGCTCTAGATTAGGAAAAGTACGGCAAACTTCGTCTGCTACTAAATCCGCCATTGTTGGCCCTATCAAGTGAGTTACGCTTCCTCTAAAATTCGGCTTAAATGCATTCTTTTCGCAAATTTTCTTATTATTATCGTCTGGAAATATAACTGACAATCAGTAAATTCTCTGACTATTGATTTTTCTTTAAAGTTTGTTTTCAATTATAATTTTTTACATATAAATAATGATAATGTGGAGGCAGTTTAATGATAACCAGATTAAGTTTTTAGTTTATTTTCACTTTATTTATTTATCCTTAAGAAACGATTTACATGTAATTAATAAATTTTAAAAAACACTGTGTAGTTTTTGTAATTTTATTTATCAAAATATAATTTTATAAATTTTTATTAAAATATAACTTAATAAACTTTTATCAAATTAATTTTTATATTTATATCAAAAATTTCACTTTACCAATTTTAATTTTATTAAATTATAAAAATTATTAAATTATAAAAATTGTTAAATTATTAAAAAAGTATAATTATAAAAATATCAAATATAATTTAATAAAATAGGAACTATTAAATTTAAGTTTTTGATTTAAATAGAAAAATTACTTTGATAATTATATTTTCATAGAAAATTTTAAAAATTATAATTTGGAAAAACTATCCGTTTGATTACAAAAAAAAATTACAAAAAAAATAACTACACATGCAATGTACGTATTTTGAAATTTATTCATTTATGGAGGTTTATAATATTGACGTAAAAAATCTACCCAAAACTTATAGTTAAACTTTTCTATATTTTTTTCACCCAAATAGCAAATTTTCGTTATTCAATTTTATGTTATATTCAAGTTTAATGATGAGTGATAATTAACTTTGCTAAAATAAGATGAAAATAACATGGACGTTTTATTTCAAGTTTTGCCTCCACATTTCACAGACAGTTTAACCACAGAGTAGAAAGAATTGTACTCTGTGGTTTAACCTTGTTATATTGAATTGTATTTCAGGGCCGTACCCAGAAATGTTTTTCGGGGAGGGCTGAGGGGGACTGGCCCGTGTGGAGAGGGGGTCCCCCCATGTAACAGATTTAGTTGATCCGGTGGCCACTTTCGGGGGGGGGGGAGGCGAGCGCTGAGTATTTGTGTAAGTATTAAAGAACATTTATATACAACCCGTTTGTTGTAAATATGATATTGAACGCAAAGGGTTGAGGCAGAATACACTTTCTTCCAGAAATAACATTCCTCCCACTATTCTGTTTTTTACGATCTACGATTATAGACAATAATTGCTTTACACAGGTTTCCACTGCAGCAAACCGTCGTAAATGGTGTAGCGGAATTTTGCGCCATATCCTTTGACAGACTTTCCAAAGTCCGTAAATAGCTTGTGATCGTCACCATCCGATAATGACCCAAAAAAAAAAAAAAAGTGACGTGAGCAATTAAATAAGAATCGAGTGATAATAGTAAAGTACATGTGCGCATTTTCCTCGTTCTCACCATCTGGCAAGTAGGATTGAAGTGTCAAATACGAATCCTTTTAATCGTGCTATAACAATTACAAATGCATAGCAGAAAATTCTGGGCCAAATATACTATGTTTCTCTTTGTCAGATTTTGACAGGTAATATATTTTTTTTTTGTATTATTGCTCATTGAAATCGCCGTGAATTATTTGCATGTTTCTATTTGAAGGGGCAGCTAGGTTAAGGCTTTCGCAAACCGTGACTAAGTGGGGAAAAAGAGGGGGGGGGGGGTGTAAGGGTTAAAAAAGATGATTACTTAATTGAAAAATTACGATGGAAAAATTAGCAATAGTAAAAGTGAAATAAAAGAAACATTATTTTCGTATTTATTCCACAGAGCCGGATGAAGATGCGCCTCCTGGAATAGCGCGATACAATAAACAGGTTTCTAAATGTTGCGTCTTCTATGAGTAGCATTTAGTTGCATGAATTACTACTTGTTACAGTAATGAACAATTATTGTCATAGTAGACAATCAGCCGCTTGAAATTACTCTGCCTCCGGTGCATGCTATTCTCGGTTGGTAACGCCATCTCTTAGTCGTCGTTAGAAACTGCGTTAAAAATCGTTAAGTTAGGCAGTAAAACATAACAACACCCACCTGACTATATTTTTTCGCGATCTGACATTTGACTTTGCGTAATTAAGGATTTAAGAATATTAGAGAATGGAGTATGAATAGATGATAATAATGACGTTTTCGAGCAGAAAGAGAAATTTTAAATAATGCACAACAAATAACGTCAACGCCAAAATAATTTTTGCAATTGGAAAAGAAAATTTGTTCCTTGCTTAAAATGAAAAATCAAGACATTCACAAAACTAATATTGGAGATTAATAATCATCATTATTCTAAATTATATAATATTATAAATAAAAATCGATCAATAATAGGAAGGGGGGAAGAATTCAATGCATTCAAAGAAAAAATATAATCGCCTCTTTAAAAATCCACAAGAAGTCTGGTGGGAGTTTTATTACCGCTACGATTTTAAGTCACAAATGAATGTGTTGGTGTATAAATGTATATTCAACTGATACTCTTTCGTATTATGTTATGATATAACTGACATGATTAATGATTGGTGCATTACATTCCATTTCTCGGAAAGGAACTATATCGATCTCCAGATCTTTTCAGAAAAAGTTAACGCTATCAATCTATTGTGTGGTAGCTGCATGCGCTAATGAAGGATATTGTACAGTTATTCTGTTAAGGGCGCTTCAGGTGTACGCGAGAAGTGAGAAAAATCAGGTCAACCAGTTGTTGCAGGTTCGCTATTTCCGACCCTCATCCGTGATAACGTATACAATAACACAGTCCAACAAAAAATCTCTTTTTTTTAACTTTAAGACCTGGTTCATATGTTTTTTTTTCTGTGCTGAATCCGCTGCCATGTAGATATTTTTTGTTTCCGAACCCTCATCCATACTGTAAAAACTGAACACGGTGGTAAGACCCTGAATAAAGCTGACCTTTTCGGATAGAGGCTATCTTTTGTCAAAGGAAAGAGTAAAAGCATTTTGAGTAAAACTATATGGATATTTAAAACAACAAATAATTCTACGACACAGAGTCGACGCATCTCAGTCGTAACCTTTTTCTGCATATGTGTTGGACATGTGTTTTAAAGATATATTTATATCAGTAATGACTGTAAAACGCGACGTGGCAGCGGATAATTACCCGCTATAAGATTCTGAAAGAACTAGTTACCCGTATAATAACACAGTCCAACAAAAAATATCTTTTTTTAACTTTAAGACCTGGTTCATATGTTTGTTTTTTTTTTCTGTGCTGAATCCGTATCTAACCTCAGTGTTTTTTCTATCACCCACAGATTTCTTGTTTTTCAATGAAACATATTAAATTATTCGGAGTATGGAGCCTGATAAATTTCCTTTTGGCTCAAAAATGTACTGCTTTATTTTACACCTAGACGCTCCTCTCCACACCCATTACTTTAACATTTCATTCTTATGTTCATACCTTGGAAACGTGACTAGATAGAAAAAAAATCTAAAAGCAGATTTGGAATCAGCCAACACTTCCTATAAAGAAAGCCTCGGTACTGAAACGTTACACATTGTTACATCATCATAAGTCGTCCAAATTTATGGCTTATTATTGGTAGAAATACGATTAACAAAGGACGACTTATAATGATGTAACAATGTATGACGTTTCAGGGCCGAGGCTTTCTTTATAAGCGTTCATTCAGCACACTAAAAACCACAAGAACATGGAAAATTCATTCAAAAAGTTTTTTTTCATCGTTGACCTGTGCAATTTACACCAGTTGATCAGCCAAAATTTTTGGCCCAAAACATTTTGACCACCATTACTTGTGATAATTACGTAAATGGCACGTGACAAGGTGCGGCTGGTAATTAAGGACTGCCGGAGATGGCTAGGCATCATTTTGTCGACTAAATGAGCGTGTAATAGGGAAAGCTACTGATTTAAGCGACTTTTTTAAAGGGCAGATTGTGAATGGCCGAAGGCTAGGGACATTTATCCCTGAAATGGAAGGCTCGTCAAATAGAAGGACCATGAAGCGTGCTTTGAGTTGAAGGGTGTCATGTGGCATGTTGATTCGATCGGTCTCGATTGATGCTGTGGCATATTCACATATCCTATCCAAACCATCAGAAAGTTTGATGAACACACAATAAGAAACCGGGTGCCCGCCGCCTATTGGGCTTTCCATCTTGACAACTTGGTTGTCTTTAAGAGACTTAGTGACAGCATCGCTGTACAAGTGTCTGCGATAGCCCAATTAGTAGAGGCGTCGACCATGGCAGTCGAGGTTCGAATCCAGGTCGCAGAATTTTTTCATCCATTTTTTTTCTAATTAATATCAATACTAATGCTTACAAAAGATGACACAAGCCGTATAAACAAAAGGTGCTTAATTCCATCATTTGTAGGAGACTCATTTCTCAAAGAAATGCAACAAAGGCTTGATTATAGAAAACACAAACATTAAAATGATTTTCTATGGCAGTTTCCTCTTGTAGGCATCTGTTGCAGCTCAACGATATTAGAGATCCTGTATACAGGGTTTCTAGAAGATAATATGGGCGGTCGCGTGCTCACATGTCTTTGGTTATTCAATTGCGTCCCAAAACTGCCTTAACACTGTTTCCATATTACGCCTTACGAATTAAGTTGATTCTATTACTGAGATTCTTATAACACGGTTTCCAATGCCGTACGAATGAATCGCGTGAATGGAGGGTTGTTTGTATTAAATTTTTCAAACAATAAAACATTAAACTTGATAAATCTTTTAGTGAAATTGGTAGAGACTTTGCAATACAATAAAGGGAGAACAGAGCTTCCGACTATTTCGCCATTTATTCCTGCCTTTATCAAGGATACACACTAGACAATCGACAGTCGAGAAGTGAAGTGTACATTTGTTCAGGCGAAACGTAAGCAGTCCTTACACGAGTCTCACCTTTCCGGGATAAATTCCACATGAAATACACTGAAATATGCAAGAAGCCTAACTAACCCAAAGAGGTCTTCCACATTATGAAAAAATAATAAGGTTGACGATTGTCAGAAGAGTGGGAGAGCGGGAGGGGGTGGTATACACTAGAGGCTTTGTCAAGGATACACACTAGAGGCTTCACCCCTTATATACAGAAATATGGTACAATGGAAATAAATGACTGGATAAAATACAACGTATGGCATGACAAATTCAACGAGAAATACAGTTAGAAACTAGAAAAAAGGTAGAAACTAAAATATACGGGATAAGAGAATGGCTACAGTAAAGGGATAGAAACACACTAACTAGATGAAAACAAAACAATGAATGGATAACAAATAAACTAATATAGAGAAAATAATAAAATTTAAAAACATAATTAATGAAGAATAATTGATGTATAAAAACATGAAGTAAATGATAAGCAAATTAATAAAAAATTACAGTAAATCTGATACAGAACTAAGAATAGGAAATATGGCGAAATCGGTTTGACAATTAGAGGAGAGCTGGTGAGGAGTTCTTGGCTTTAAAAATTTCTATAGATTCCAGAATTGCAGTCTTGAATGGGTCTTTACAATAATGGAGAATCGACATCACTTGTTCGTGTTTCTTTGGTAACGTTTGGTAACTACCTTTAGAAACACCCCGTATATTCCCATCTGGAAAATTCTTAGGGTTGTTGGAGGAACCATTGCAAACTGCATTAAACTACATACATTAAACAATAGTAAACTACATAGCGTCGGAATTAAACCACCGTGCGTGTCCAGTAATGGCGAGGTGGTTAGCATAATAGGATTTGTCATCTTTCTTTTGGTAAGAGCCATATGCTCTTTAAAACGGACAGTGAAGTTGCGGGATGACAAACAAATATAAAACTTGTCGCAAAATCCTTGAACGATATAGTCCGGAATGGGAAAAGTTAATGGTTTTAGAACGGGTGGGAGGGTTTAAGGTACATAACAGTGGGTGGGAGAACGAAAGAAAATCTAGACACCAAACGAAGAAAGGAAATTAGTTAAACGGGAACCAAGAAAGAGTAAGGATACCCATTTCTTAGGCGGGATTAGGTCAAGAGGTTTAGAGATTAGGAGGGCGAGCTTTCTGCGACGAAGAAGACGGGAAAAGGTGAAAGAAGAGTAGCCATTTTTTAAGGCAAAGGAGCGGATAATGCGGAATTCAGAGGAACGAGAAGAAGGACAGAGGGTCAGCCTAAGAGCACGATCAATAAAGAAGCGGAGGGAAGCATGTATATGGGTAGAATGGTGCGATGAAGTATAATGGATTAAGTTAGAGGACGTGGTGGGCTTATGGTAGACAGAGAAGGAGCAACGGTGGGTAAGGGAGTCATTAGTGAAGAAAACATCAAGGAAAGTGATAGATTTGTTAATTTCGGTTTCAAAAGTAACTGATATAGGGGGAGAAAGAGTTAAGATGTTAGAGATAGCAGCGGGCGAGGTGGAACGGGAATCAAAGATAATTAGGATGTCATCAACATAGCGAAAGTAAGAAGTAATAGTAGAGTTAGAGAGGAGAGGGGAAACAAAGGTTAGTTCAAGGTATTGTAGGAAGACCTCGGAAAGGAAGCTTCTTAATGGGAACCCCATTCCTAAGCCAGAAGATTGGAATGAAAAAAATTTTTTTTCTTTCGAAAAAACTGAATATATATAAAAATTCGTACTTTGCTTTATATAAAAAAATTTTCATTCAGTTTTTTATTTATACGGTCCTGTTAGTAAATCCACTTGTCATTTTGACTACCGGATACGACCTCTTTTCGGTCCGCGTTTGCGACCCCCACACATTTTTGTTTTTCTTTTCTCCTTAGTTTATTTGTCCTATTGGTTAATTTTCTTATTAGTTACTTTGTTGTCTTGCCCTGTACCTCCATGCTCATTGGTTCATTTGTACCCAAATTTCTGTATATAAAGGCTTGCGAGCCTCTTGTTGTGTATCCTTGAAGAAGCCAGGAATAAATGGCGAAACTAGTCGATAATCCTGTTGTGCATCTTTTATACTGCAAAGCCACCACTCACTTCGTTAGAAATAAAAATGCCGCCACTAAGATCAACAAATTAATAACTCACTTTCTACAACACCTAGCTTGATGAAATTTGGAAGAATAATAGGATACTTAAAATTGTGTATACCGTTAAAATTTGATCGAATTCCAAGGAAGAGTTTCCGAGTTACGTAGTCAACATCGTAACACGTGGGGATTAGTACTCGCATGTGAGCACGTGTTAAGTTGTTGAGTGCGTAACTCGGAAACTACTCGTTGGAATTCGTTCAAATTTTAACGATATACACAATTTTATGTACCCTATGTTTTCTTCAAACTTCATTATTCTAGGTGTTATAGAAAGTGAGTTATTAACTTGTTGATCTTAGTGGTGGCATTTTTATTTCTGTTCATATCTCAGTTATCGTTCAAATTCGGACCCATGTTTATATGAACTTTTTTGCTTAAAATCTCCATACAGCCTCCCCTTAAAGTTTGTGACAGGATTTCAGACTCATCCTGTATATCCATTGCATACATTTTGAGTTATATTGGATTGTACGCTAGTAATGAAAGAAAAAGGTGCTTGGTATAAGGGGAGGCATTTTTTAAATGCTCAGCTGTTTCTGTGATACCATCTTCCATCTGACAGGCCCGCTAATTTTGCTCGCAGTCTTTTTTCGTGCCTTCATAAACACGAATAATTCAACAACATAAGAGTCCAAACTTCCAGAACTATTTAGGATCTATTTATATGTTGCTTTATCGTCATCATCATCATCACCATCTAAATTTTTGAGCCGATTTTTGGTTCCGTCAACTGTATCTTTCTATCGAATATCACGTACAGGGCGTTGCAGATAACTACAGGGTAGTATAACGGGAAGCCTACCCGCTCGATTGCAGGGGCCGGCTCGGTCGATTGGCAGAGTGGAGGGAGATGAAGGTGGCCTGCAGTAGTCAGCAGTTTCCACAGTCGGGGAGGGGGGGTGAGCGTCAAAACTATCATGTTTTTGATAAAATTACCCAATTATCATTTGATGTCGAGCCGGCCCCTGCATCGAGCAGGTAGGCTTCCCGTTATACTGCCCTGTAGTTATCTGCAACACCCTGTACAATATCCAGTCCATAAGCAACTTCTCGCCATTTATTGTTTCGCATTGCGGGCGCAATAATTTCAATAACTTTTACAATTCGTCATAACTATATGTTGAAACAGTTTAAAATAAAATAGGGATGGATACAAATGCTTATAAAGTTAGCTGCACAATTATCTGCCTTGCTGAGAGGTGTCGTCTGATGTTCTAATATGGCCGCCGAAAGGGGTGATGTGAAGCTTGAGTCATTGGCCAATAGAGGGCTAACGACTGCGAATAGTTAAGAATAATGTTCCGATCCAAAAAAGCGCTACGGGTGATGCAATAATTTTAATTTTTCGTCATACAAAATACACTCGTTTTGTGATTTTAGATACTGCATATTTGTTTGTGGTACCACATTCGATTGTGAGCACAGACGCGGTAAGGAGACGCATCTTAAGCATAGACGCTGTGTTTACTCGATATATCGAGAGACTCAATACCCGTGCTTATATTTTATACTTTAGTTATTATAAGCCCGATGTTATTATTAAGTAGCGGAAGAATGGAGCTGAAACTAAGCAGCTGAAACTTGATATACATAGACAGGACCAATGACAATGCATGTTAAAGGAAAAAAATTTCAAATCGGTTCTCTGGAACGCGTTCTAGGGCACAAATTCATTTCAGTCATCCCTCCAAAAGTCGGCAACTTGGTTGCTGATTTGCTGAAGGACGATTGTTATACGAATTGCTTAATTGTTAGACAAGATTAGTTCTCAAGATTAGTTAGACAAATGGTTGTCGCCGGCTTGAACAGATATTATAATAAAACATAATGAAAGTGTGGATTGAAAAAATCCATTTTTCCTCTTAATTCTTGTTTATTTTTAACACACATTATTCTACTTGCTTTGTCTGTCTGTTTGCTTGGGTGGCATATTGTAATCGATATTAAAGTTACTTCCTATTAACCGATAGACTTGAAATTTTGCACACTTACTTATTCCTGATGAGAGTATATGAATCAATTAAAAAATCCACTAAATAATTGATCAATTAGTGGCAATTAATTAATTAAATTTTTATATGAAGAATATCGTTCAATACTTCGCCAGTAGATGGAGTTAAAGTGTTTTCTTTTTTTTAATTTTATTTAATTTTCTTGATTTATTTTCCTTTTCTCAGCTTTAATTTTATAAAGGAATTTCCATTATTACCTTCACGATTTTATTTTTTTTTGACGTGTTAGTTGTTTACGAAACAATTTTTTGTGTGTTTTGAAAAAGAATTTTAATCTCATAAATCAATAAAAGTGTGTTTGAAATAGATTTTCTTACTTCATTTTTTCTAGAATTTTAATACTGGCATTGTCTATAAGCCTTATAAAAACTTATCTAATATATCTTTGCAAATATTGGGAAAGATTGTTTGGAGAGCAGCATGAGGCCTCTGGCGATTGTTTGACTGTTCCGCAGTGTACTCTCCAAACAGTCATCCCCGGTTGATATATATATGATATAAAACAATTCTTATCAAGTGCATGTCAGAGTTTTATAAAGCCTTTACAAGCAATGGCAACATAAAAGTCAAGAAACAAAAAACTATGAAAATCTATATTAAGAAAATGAAGGGGGGGGGGGGGCTTCCGAAGATAACTAAAACGTAAAGAAATAACCTTGTTTCTATGCATAAAAAAAGTAAGAAAAACTTGGTAAGATTATATCACTTTAAATAATGGACATTCCTTTGATAAAATTAAAGAAGACGAAAGAAACAAACATTCGTTGAAAATTGTTTGTACAGTAAAAGTAATGTTATATTGTATAGTCTACACGATTAAATGTGAAATTTGTGATAAATACCCTGGTCAGACGAGAAGATTGTTAGGCAAAAGGTTAGGAGAGCTTGAGCGTTGCATTTAAAGCTCATTTATATTATTTTTTTTTCTCGTAATTCTGATGGAGAATACGTAATATTTCTTAACTCATTACTTAGGAGATCGATTAAGAAGATTTAATTTAAAAAAACTGAAGAAAACTAAGCTAAAACGTTCTGTGACTTAAATGAGGATTGGTTGATAGACTTTTTACGCCTTTATGTAGTTTTCTTTGATCTTCTTTTTTATACGTTATATTATATCTTGTTTCAGTCCTGTCTAAAGAAGGCTGTCTGATATGACCAAAAACGGTAATGCATGGTTCTTATGTTTTGACTCCTCTGTAGAAACTGTAACTATGCTTAGAACTAAAGTTTGTGACAAAACGCCAAATTTTCTTATGGAAGTTATTAACGCCGGTATTCATGTGGATCGCTAGGAATATTGATTTGAATTGTTTTGCTGGATAGTTTGTATTGAGTAACTTGTTTTTTCAGAAAGGTATTTATTGTTTTTAAGACAGACTTTCAAATTTTAGAAAATTTTTAATAATGTAGAAATATCTGGTCTTACAGTTAATGTTTTAAAATGTTTTCTAAGATTTAAATGTTTTTAAGTAGTTCAGTAATTATCAAGTGTACCGTTTAATAATGCGGATTTTTTTCAATCGACGCAGCTACACATATGTTGAAATAAACAGGTTGTTCAAAAAGTCTGTTAACAGTCTCAATATCTCAATACCTAATGGGAATTTCCAGATTTCAAAAAATTGTCTCTGATGAAATCAGGTGTGAGCTTTTTAACAATGATCTTAATTTTGATCGTAATCAGGAAAAATTATTGCACGTTTTCAGAACACAGTAGTGTTCAACATGCAAGACAGAGACGACCAAAGAATGCAACAAATGAGAACACTGCCACAGTGGTTCTTGCTGCGGTTGCTGTTAATCCACATACAAGCATACGTCCTATTGTTGATGATATTCGTTGCAGTGTCGGAACGGTGGGGAATGTGCTTCATGATCATAAATTTCATCCACTTCATGTGCACTGTCATCAAAGCCTTGATGCATGTGACTATGAAATACGTTGAGAGTACTGTAACTGACTTCTTTTTCAAGTTGATGATGACCCACAGTTCACAAAGAAGATTTTGTGGTCAGATGAGTCAAAATTTGCACGTAATTGTGTTGTTAATAAATATAACTTCCATTACTGGGCCAATGAAAATCCTCATTGGTTAAGACAAACTGTTCACCAAGTGAATTGGAAGAAAAATGTTTGGTGTGCAGCAATAACAACTACAATAACGACAGCTGTGCATCAATTCATCAAACATCGTGCAGATTTGTGTGTAGCATCTGACGGCCAACATATTGAACATTTACTTTCGTAATTACCTATAGGTGTTTTCTGTGGTTTTACATTCCTATTGCCACAAAATTATTTTTTATTAGGTAACCATTGTTGCAAAATCAAATCGGATGAATGATTTAGACTAATTTTAAGGTGCTATATAACTTTCCAATTTACTATTTTTTTCCTATCTCTTACGATTTCATTATGCATTAAATTTGACTTTGAAATTAAATGTGAAGGTCAAAATTAAGATCATTGTTAAAAAGCCCATACCTGATTTCATAAGAGATAATTTTTTCGAAATCTGGAAATTCCCATTAGTAATTGAGATATTGAGACTGGTAACAGATTTTTTGAACACCCTGTTAGATCATTTTCAGCAGAGAAAGACAAAAATTAAGAATTAAGAAAGACAAGCGTAGGAAAGGCTATTTTACCCGCTGAAGATGGGTACCTAGTACCCGAAATACGTATCCGGTATTTCAATTCTCCTTGTGGATTCGCGGTCCCCCGCGCCCTTTTTTTTTTGGTTGTTCCATTCTACAGTTTTTACTTAAACTTGCAGAGAGATTAAACTCAGTAAACGATTTACGATCGTTTGCAAGCAATGGGAAAGATTTAAAGTAATTTGCTTCATGATAAAGCACCATCACACATTTCAAAAAACACGTTCAAAGATCTTAACTGGGAAATATTAACCCACCCGCCGTATCACCAGACGTTGCTCCTTCAGATTACCTCGGGCACATGCGCCTTTCTGAGCAGCATTTAAAACGTACGAAGAAGTGGAAAAGTCGGGCTCTGAATGGTTAGCCTCAAAACTAGAAAAGTTCTATTGGGATGGTATACACAAAGGGAAAGCGTGTGGCTAGCGATGGACATTACTTCGAATAAAGCATTTTTGATGTTTCTCTTGAAATTATCGTGTTTTCTTTGATTACAAAATCCTCATTATTAACCGGTACACCAAGTAAATACATTAGTTTTGGCTTGTATGTTAAGATAGACGGGTGTTTTCACCATTCTTTTATTTAAATTTCTCAAGTTTATTTTTGAAGTTAATAAATTGTTATTCGTTATCTAAATATTAAAAAGTATACATTCTTTTATAAACTTGACCCTTTGTCGGTGGTGATATAGTCCACGATGATATTTAATGCAAGTCGGCATTATTTATTTATTCTTAGCCCTCGCTTGTTCTCTCGCATGCGGAGACAGTTCAGGACAAGCGAGATGAGAGATGACAACTTGCATAATTATCCATTGCGTTTGTATACTTTATCAAAAGCCATAAGTTTTACCGAAAGAACTCGCGATGGTATTAATTTGTTTATATCTCAATTCTCAGATTTAGTGATAAAATTTGGAAGAGCCAAGCCTCCTTGAATTCTTATAAATGAACTAGTTTTGCTAATCCAATCAAAGATTAATTTTACCAGTAGAAAGAAGAACGTCTAGACCTTGTAATCCCCGAATTTGCCTGAATCTATGTTAGATAATTCCAGGTGTGCTACATAAAGATTAGGCAAACCCGGAAACGGTTCCAGTTATTTCGTTTGACTGATTTTTGCAAAGCCGAGCAAATGTTTGTGCACGCAAACAGAGAATTTAAAAAGACACACCTGGATTTGTCGGTAACATGTATACCATGTAGAGCGAATTTAATTAAACCCTGTGGACATATACAGGGAGGGGGGTAGGAGGGACACAAATCCCCCTCCACCGAATTCCCCAAAGCATTGAAATGTCAATCCTACCCCGTTCTCCGAGCTTTTAATTGATCTCGGCCTTCGAAATGAATTCGTGTATATACATGTGGTCTACTTAATAATGAAAATGTGTTCGAAATAAAAACGAGAATCATGCATAGGAAGAATATTGAAAACGTTTGCTTATTAAAAGTCAATTATGTATTAAAACATCGATCGCATTGGAAAGGCAGTCTCTGCTATGAGTTGTGGGTTTGCATGACTGAAACATTTGTTCATAATGAGTGCAGTTCTAGTTGGTGTTTTGGCAAATCACAGGAAGAAATTCAGTTCTTTTGTAGATTGTGCAACAAAACATTTTCAGTGTCTGTTGATGCTTTACTGTATTCATTTCCACTGAGTTTCTAGTTTTCTTTTTGTTCCATATGAAAGGAATGTTCCTTTTTATCGATCTCGCCAAAATCTCGATTTTTATAATTTTTCAGAAATTATACTGGCGGGAAAAAAATTCAAAACATGGAAGGAGTAAGTCAATTTTAATGAAACAGCACAAGAGCATAGTGTGTACCGCATACAATATATAATTTAAAATTCAACGCGAAATGTGCACAGGATCCTTGTATAGGGTGCCCCAAAATTCCATGAATGCAGGCCTCGACTCTTGCATGGAATACATTTTTCCAACCATCCAGAACCTGTTGATGCAATTGTGGAAGTGTTCCGGCTGCTGCGACCATGGATGTGCCGTCCATCATGTCCCAAACAATATCAATTGGGTACAAGTCTGGGGATCGTGCTGGCTAGGGAAGTCAAACCACATGCTGCAGAGCTTGTAAGGTTGCACGGGCAGCGTGTGCGGATACGTTATCCTTCTGGAACAGCACATTAACGTGCGGTTGCAAGAAAGGTAAGAGAGAGGTTCAACAATCTCCTGGACATACCTTGCACTGTTTAATGCTCTATTCACAAACATAAAGGATGAGCGCGAGTGTAATTGATGGCATCCCACACAATTACGCTATGTATTAGACCAGTGTGCCGTGGACAGTGGAAGATGTCCCTCTCCTGGTCTTCGTCGAACACGTTGATATCCATCACTGGTGTCCAAGTAGACTCTGCTCTCAACACTGAAGACAACAGAGCTCTATTTAGCTCTGTTTGCGAATTCATTCTAGTTACAAATTCTTTAAAGAGATTCAAAAACCAAAGTAAAAGTGATAATCGAAACTAAAAGCGAAGGTTCTTGATAGAAACCGAAAGTTCCAAAACGAAATTGAAATTGAAATTCAAGTTCTTAACTTGTAGGCTCATCAAATCCTCAACAAGCTTGCCAGTCAGCTCTTTCGCACAGAACGGTGTTCTTGCAGAAGTGGTAGTCTGGCTAGAGGGTTACGTGACGGCAGTCTTATTGCAAGTGAATGGTTGCAAATGGTTCGTCTTGCTGCGGTTGTTGCTACTCTGGCCCTTATCTCTGCTGTGGATGTTGTGCGGGTGTTCAGTGCTTCCCTTAAAATCCGATACACTGGCGTAGATCAGCAATCCGTGGGAGTACGGAACCAGGTCTGAGTACTTTCTGTAGACCACTGCTGCCAACATCGAGCCACCATAGAAACATTACGTCCAATGTGGGCCGCGATTTGCCGATAAGACCATCCAGTCTCTCAAAGTTCCAGAATCCGGCCTCTGTCAAATTCCATAATTTGCTGCATAGAAGTACGGCTGCGTGTGCGAGCCGTGGCAGGTGTTCAGAATACTCGAGTCCGATACAATGATTTTATGTAAATTAGGGATCAACCATTCTTCCAGTGGAGGGACTTTTGGGACACCCTGTACCAGTGTACTGTGCACATATTGTGTGCCACCCACATTAGGCTTTTGTGCAATTTCATTAAATATGACCCACTCCATCCATGTGTTGCATTTTTTATGCCGGCAGTATACAGGGTGAATACAAAAGTCTGAACCTCCCTTTTATTTTTTGAACCGAAGCAGATATGTCAATTTTGATAGATCCAATGAATAGGAAGTTGTAGGTGGCCTATCCCATGGTGCACTTTTCATCATCCCATATATGCAAATTAGGACACATTCAAAATTTATCTCAAAAACCGTGAGGGATAGAGAAAAAAAACCCAATTGCAAACTTGTTCAGCATAAAAAAACAAGCAAAACAAAAAAAATCATCCAAATCGGACCAACCAATCACCCACAATCACATGGTGAACTGACGCCACAATCACCATAATTGTGCACGAAATCTAACTGACGCCAAAACATGCCTTTTATTTGCTTTTCCGCATGAAAGTGAATGTGAGTATGGTAATTTCTGTTAATATTTTGATTTGCATGCTTTACATGGTGGAAATATCAACATTCAGTTTTCCTTGTGCAGTGTGATTGTTTGTAAGCTACAAACAGTTCACGTGATTGTGGGTAATTGGTTGGTCCGATTTGGATGATTTTTTTTTGTTTTGTTTGTTTTTTTATGCTGAACAAGTTTGCAATTGGGTTTTTTTTCTCTATCCCTTACGGTTTTTGAGATAAAGTTTGAATGTGTCCTAATTTGCATATTTGGAATGATGAAAAGGGCACCATGGGATAGGCCACTAACAATTTCCTATTCATTGGATTCATCAAAATTAACATATCTGCTTCGGTTCAAAAAATTAAAGGGGGGTTCAGACTTTTACATTCACCTTGTATGTTCGATCATTTATCCATATAAATTCCATCTTCTTCGTCATTAGTAATGTCCAAAAGGAAATTGTATTGTTCTGTAAGGGAAGCTGAAGAATACTATACGACATATGCACAGAAATAATAATTAAACAAAATTTTATAAAGGAAAATTATTAGGCTAATTTAAAAAATCGCGCAATAAAATAAAATAAAAGTTTAATTACACTGCCTTTCAAAATCCCCTATGTTCTTCTGCAGTAATTTAAGCTTTTTATTCTCTTTTAATATCGCAACTAGAAAGTTTTCGTCTTAATTAGTTCCGTGCTTGAGAAAGCTGAAATTTTAATTTAATTCTTGCCATTCGCTTAATAAAATATTAAAAACGGTAGAGCAACGAAAAATCTGTTCGATTTAACGATCTCAGTGTTAAAATTAAGAAATTAATTTTGTCTACGAAGATTGTCTTAGATGGCACTATATCCCAAGTGTGCCTAGAGTCAGTGATCCTATTATCCTGAAAGTGTTTCCAGATGTAATTCAATATCAGTGCTGAAAGTTGTCTCTACCGGAGAAAATAGCCTAAAGTCACGAACGGGATAAATAGGTTAACAAGCAAAGCGTGCTCACTGAAACTTCTTAATTAAATGACAATGGGTCTTAAAGAGGCCGGATGTCCATTGTTTGTTCTCAACTAACCCTCGAGCGACGAAGGCGACAAATGATGTTGTCTTTAAGAAAGAGATCCAATCGAATCCAAAGGTGGCAATAAAATGACCGGAGTACCCTTCCATTGCAATGATTCTAAATGCTTTTGGTCTCGCTTTTATGCATTTATTTCGAATTTGTAGGGAAATGTCCTAACATTAAAAGGTCATTAAGTCACCGAAGAAAGACGCTTCTTTACAATAAATAAATAAATAAATGAGAAAAGTTTGTTGTATTATAAAAATGCTAAGAAATTGATGAACCGTGCTTATTTGTGTTCGGTATAGTCTTAAGTCATTCTTCATTAGGGATGCGCGGCGACGTTTGATTAGAGCGATTTAAGTTTAAGTCTCTTTTCTTCTTCTAAATGCTGCCTACGTTCCCAGGAGAATTAAGGCTTGATGTTGTTATTTTGCTATCTATTATCGGAAAAGGTTTAAAAATAGACATATTAAAAAAAGCAAAAATACGTTCCCATAGCTATACCATAATAATGTAATTTCAGACACGGAGCTTATGCAAATTTAAAATTCTGTGGGCAAGTTGTCTTGCTGATCTAATTATTTAATACGCCGTTTATTTTTAAACTAATCATGCGCTAAAAATTCGTGCATTGCTTCAATCAGTTCCTAAAATCATCACCCGAGTCTCCTACTGCCACATTTGAGTTTACAATTTAGCAGTTTCCAATCGTATAATCAAGTGATAGATGATACAAATTTAGCAAAATTTTCATTCCCCAGACCATAATGCTGCCTCCGCCAGCTTGTTGCCTTCCACTAAAGGTTGAAAGGTGTTTGTTTTCTGATGTTTTTCGTCGTATGCGCCAACGTCCAATCCTCCGATGAAGCAAAAAACGTGAGGGTGCCCATAAATAAGTTCAGGTTTTTGACAAGCCTACAACTTTTGAACGGAGCAAAGTATGTTAAATCCGTAAAGTTGAGGAGAATAGCTCGTTATTTCCAGTATTGCCATAGAGTACTGAGCATCTCTGGAATGAAACTTTCCCTGAAAGGTAGATTGGGCGCCGTGGCTCCATCGAGTGACCGGCTCAGTCCCCAGACATGACGCCCCCCGATTTTTTTCTTGTGGCTATCTCAAAGAGAAAGTCTACGCCCACCCCATTGACGACATCTAGGAACTGAAGGAACTGATAATCCAAGAATTTAATGCGATTCCTATTAAGTTCTGTCGCAAGGCGTGTGCAAACGTGGCTTTGCGGCTCCAAGCAGTAATCGATCTCGATGGGGCACAGATTGATATTGCAAGGGAAGACCGCACGTAGAAAAATATTTTTGTATTCTTTGATGATGTATATCACTTCACAGATTAAATAAATTGTTTTCTACAGTGGCTGTCAAACACCTGAACTTATTTATGGCCCACTCTGTAGTTGAAAAATTAAAAAAACATTCAGTTAACTGAAAATCAGATCCTTGCTTCTTTCGATGTTGATTCACTTTTCCCAAGTGTACCTATTCCAGACACTTTAGTTTTTCTGAAAAGCATTCTCATTAAAAACGGGTTTGAAAATAATGCAATTTTTGAATTGTTATCAACGTATTCCAATTTCACGGCGAGTTTTATAAAAATGACAGGTTGAACTCCAATGGGCTCGAGTTTAAGCCCAATCCTAGCCGAAATATTCTTAAGAAATCTTGAAACCCAGTTAAAAGAAGCTAATTTTTATTCCCGAATACAAAGTATCGTTATGTTGACGATATCTTTGCCGTCTTTTTGAATTAGATTCCTGCGATCTAAATAGGTTTGCAACCACCTGAATAGCTTTTACCCAACTGCCAAATTCACTTTGAAACTGAAATTGATAAAAAAAAAAACAAACCCCCTTTTCTAGATTTACTTATTATTAGAGACAATAATTCCCTGAAGTTCGACATCTGCAGAAAACCAACAAACAAGCTCAATTACGTCACTGCAGATTTCTCCCACCCTTGGAAACAAAAGCTAGCCATATTTATTTACATGATCTACCGCGCCTTGAATTTGCCACTGGATAAAGAAAATTTCACAAAAGAAATCGACCACATTAAAAAAATCGCCCACATGAATGGATTACATCTCAAAAATTATAGATGATCTCATCCGAAAAAGAAGTTTCAAGAAAAGAAGGTCCGAATTCACAAAACTGAAGAAAAACGACAAAGAAAACCACAGAATCGTCATCCCATACAACCGAGCCCTAACAAAAAAAATTACTTTCAATATTTAAAAGCCATAACCTGCCATTAAATTTCAAAAATTCTAATACCGTCAAAAACTCCAAGGATGCGATTCTTGATAAAAAAAAATCAGGCATATAGAAATTGCGTGTGGGCAATACCCGAAACTCTACCGAGGTCAGACAAAAAGGAATTTAATCACCAGATTTAAAGAACATTTGGCCCATAGAAAATATAGAAGAACAGAAAAATCCGCAATAGCGAAACATTTTATAGAAACCAGCCATAATTTTAATATTGATAATCTAAAACTTATTTATCCCATCAGAAAAAATAATTTCTTAGACCCCTTTGAAAGTTTATCAATTTATTTATTTATTTATTTATAAAGATTGTTAGATTAAATACACAAGAGTGCATAACCGGTGACCGGTATGGTCAGAGACCGACAAGTAGGTGCACTCAGAAAGACTACATTGTAGAATTTACAGTTAGTAACAAAAAGGTTAAAGACAAAAAGTAAATTGTAAGCAGTGCTGACAGGGCATTATACAAAATTAAAAAATGTGTCAGATCAGACTCGTATAACTAGGGGACTAAAACTGATCGAATCAAATATACAATGAAAAGATATTACCAAATTATACAATATAAGGCCAGAAATTACAAGATGTAAACAAAGATATAATAATAATTAAAACATTGCTGTAAAGCAAATTGGTACAGGCAAATTAATAAACCAATGAGATATATTATACAAGTTCACGCAAATATTATGTATGATTAGAATATAAAAAATTATAATGTGATATTGCTAGAAGCAAAACTTTCCAGCGCTTTCCTAAAAGCTGTATATGCCGGTAAAGAACGAACTTCCAAAGGTAATTGGGCCCAGTACTGAATACCAATGAAAGATATACATCTTCGCAAATAATTAGTGTTAGCTATTGGCAGACATATATCAGCTGCATTACGAGTTGAATAACTATGTTTATTGAGTTGCTTACTAATATTAAAAGAAGATAAGAGCAGCTGATGGTTGGTAACCTTATATACAAAGGAACAAATTTGGATAAGTAGATTTGATATATAGTACGGATGTGGAATAGAATAAAATATTGAGAAACAGAATGTGGCATATGCACATTTAAGAGGGTACGAAGGAACCATTTTTGTAATTTAAGAAATCTAGTCAAATTATATGAAGTGGAAATCCCCAGAAAATGAGGCAGTAACAAAGCGAAGAGTGTATCAGTGATTTGTAAAGAAGTAATAGTATGTCTTGCGGAAGATATTGAAGTCTGGAGATCATACCTGGAATTCTATTTAACTTATTTGTTAAGTTGTCAACATTCTGGTCCCAAGTTAAATCGTGTGTGATAGTCAATCCCAAATATTTAAAAACGTTAGTAATTGATAATTATAATTTCTGAAAATCGTAATAAATTTGAGGATTAGTTGGAATTTTGCGTTTGTTTCGTTGATAAAAAAAAAAACCCCATTAATTTTGTCTTATCAACATTAAGTGCGAGAGTATTTGCCTCGTTCCATCGGTTTAGTTCCAAAAGTACATTATTCAAAAACATAATAAGTTGAGAAATATTAGAATTAGATTAGAGTAAAGTCACGTCGTCAGCATAAAGTATGGTATTAGTTACTGATAACGAATTAGGGAGATCGTTAATAAATAAATTAAACAATAGAGGGGATAGTATCGATCCCTGAGGAACGCCTTGATTTCTAGTAAGAATTAGGGAAGCTATTCCATGGAGAGTTAAATAGTAGCGCCGATTAGTTAACAGATCGGAAAGCCAATTGAGTCGAGGTCCTTTAATATTATAAAAATATGATAATTTATAAAGAAATAAAGGAATAGGTATAGAATCAAATGCTTTCGAAAAGTCGACGAAGAGAGACGCAACAAATTGGTTCTGGGACATACCAGTAGAAGAAAATTCAATTAACTCGTAACAAGCACTTTCAACCCCACGACAGGAGATAAAATCGTGTTGTGAGGGAGTAATTACATTGGAAGAATAAATGAATTGAGATAAACGAAGAAAGAATAATTTTTCTAAATTTTTGCGAAAATTGGTAAAGAAGAAATCGGGTGATAATTAGAGTAGTCGCTGGACTCACCTTTTTTAAATATTTCTATAATTTTAGTTAATTTTAGTTCTTCAGGGTATATACCGGTTAATAATGAAAAGTTAAAGATAAGTGCAAGAGGAAAGGCTAGAACAGAGTTTGTAGCCAAAATAATATCTGATCGCAAATCGTGTGGATCAGGAACAGTTGAAGATTTTAGTTGAGAGATAATTTTAGTCACTACTTCTTCAGTAGTAGGAAATGCAAGAAAAGTAGAAGGATTTTGATCCATATTGTAGGGATAAGATACCAGTGAATTACAAAGAGTAGGAGAAGGAGGAAGAAGAGTAGAAAGAAAATCGGTTGGTAAAGTTGAATCGGAATGGTGAGATAGTTTCGGAGGATAAATGGATCCAATAGGCCCTTTTACTAATTTATTTAACCTTAGATAACACTCCATCACTGTTCTTCCTCACCCACCCTACTTACCTGACCTCGCTCCTTGTGACTTCTTCTTGTTTCCCAAACTCAAAACACCTTTGAAAGGAAGGAGATTTGAGACGATTCCCGACATAAAGGCAAATGCGACGAAGGCGCTGAAGGACATCACAAAAGAAACGTTCCAGGACTGTTTCCAAAAGTGGAAACACCGTTGGGATAAGTGTGTGCATCGGGGAGGAGAGTACTTTGAAGGGGGCCCAGATGTGTAACTTCTGAATAAAGTATATTTTGTTTTATGACGTCAGTCTACGTATTTTTTGAACAGACCTCGTAGATACATATTCCACCACCGCGTTTATTTGAGCGATGTATAGAAACTGCAGTATAATTCTCAATTTCAGGAATATCGGCAGGGCAATATGTCCACGTTTCAGTAAAGACGATTATTTTAGGTGTAAAACAATACTTGACAAAGAAGAAAAGGCATCGGAAAAATTCGCATTGATACTTAAAATGAAAGACAATGCGTATCAGATGTGAAATGCCTAGAGCTGATTAGGAAGTCATGAAAAAGCAAAAAAAAAAAAAAAAAAAAAAAAAAAAAAAAAGTAAAAAATTAAACAGAAAGCGAAAGAAGAAAAAAGAAAAAAATTTGCCAAAGAGGAAAAGGCCCAATATAAGCAAATAGCGGAAAAGGAAAAAAAAATGTAAAAAAATTAAAATAGAAATATTTATTGCTTATATTTAAGTATATGTATAATATCGAAAATTATGTAACATCATTAATGTAAACAAATTAGTATATCTACAAATTCTCTAAAGTTGATTACAATAATAACGAATAGATAGTTTGCAATTCTCTCCACCAATAAGTGTTTATTGAAACTTGACCCTGGCCCTATTAATGACTCTCCTTTTAATTGATAAACTGGTGCACAAATCGAAAGAACAATCTTCTTCCAAATCCTCTGATTGTTGTTCTCCCTTTTGTAATGAGATTTAGTTTTATTTTTTATTTTTGTTTACTTTTTATGTAGTAATTGTTATGGCTAAAGAAAAATTTTGTTTCTTGTAATTTGAGTGTTTGTTCCTCTGCCGTCGTTTTTGCTTTTCGCCATTTCCCGGTTTCTGCTTCGTAATGGACAATCTTCTCAGTTATCCATTGTGTAGGCTGCATTGAAATTTTAATTTAAACTGCCTACTTCCAGAAGGTAGCAAGTTCTTTTACTTCTCATAATATAATATCATTCCATTACATTTTGGTAGAGAATAAGGAGTATTAATCATTTCTTTAAAATGATATACAAAGCAGAGTTTTGTAGACTCGTAATATCGATAACGTCAAATAATGATATTTTTCCCATTAATAATGAAAATAAATAATGAAATGAAATGAGGATTGATAATACAGTAGGCTGGTATATATTTTAATGATGGAATTTGATAATTGTTCCGGCTGCCGCTGTGATCATTATAGAATATTTGATTACTATGAGGACGAAGAGTTAAATAACGAATTTAGATATTATTATTGTACTTTCAATGTTATATTTTTGTTATCTGTAAAACTGCCTTTGCGAGAGCCTCTTAAAACTGCATTCCTGCGGTAAAGCAAGGGGTTGTGGGGATGTAGCATACTACAAGGAATTTCAATTATTTGCCCTGCTTTCGTTCAATAAATTGGGCACTGGCGATCAATTTTTTTTTCTAGTGACACCCAAAAGCCGAGAAAAATGTTTAAAAATGCATGTTTAATATGTAAGTGATATCTCGTAACTATTGGAATGTATGCTATTCATATACTGCATTTAATCGTTCATAATTAATGGTTACTTTAGGCCGGCCACTTGGTTCATTTCAAAGCTCAATGATTCAATAACGAATATTGCACGTTGAAAAGTATTATAGGAAATAGATCGAATTTCTGTCTGATTCATTGTCCTCTTCCATGCACACGATATATTTTGAGATACTATTTAGACGTCACACTTTCACTATAAGGATGACATCCAGAACGTAATTTCATTTCTAAAAAAGCAATTAATTGCAAGAAGCTGCGAAGTTGGCCATTTCATCAAATTGCTTTATACAACAATCTCAAATTCAAAAATCACGACAAAATTTGTTTGATACAATTTTTGTATAGAGAAACTGAAGGACATTAGAAAACATAGATACGCTGAGCAGCCACATTAGAGGTACATCTCACAAAATATGCAAATTGAGAGACTGCCCGATTTGCATGTTATATCATCATACATCACGATATAAACATCGTGAAGCAACTTTTCTACTGTTAGTTAAGCGTGAAACTATAGCAAACATGGGTAAAATCTGCCTACTTCCAGCGTGGCATGGTGGTAGGTGCAAGACGGGCTGGAATGAGCATTTGAAAAAGGGTGTCTCTCCTTAACTTTTCACGTACCGCAGTTTCAAGAGTTTATCAAGAGTGGAACAAGGAACAAAATGCATGTAGCTATCGTCATTCCTGTGGATAAAAACCCTTGTGATGAAAGAGGCCAGAGGAGAATGTCAAGATTTGTGCGCGAAAACAGAAAGGCACAATCGCACAAATTACTGCCCATGACAATTCAGGAAGCCAGAAAACAATATCAGAACGGACCACTATTCGCACCTTGTCTCGAATGGGTTATCAAAGCCGAAGACCATCTCGTGTACCAATACTGCCAGAGAAATACAAGAAAGCGCACCTCCTGTGTAGCACAAGGATTGGACCATTGAGGATTGGAGAAAGATTGCCTGGTCAGTCGAATCTGTGTTCTTGCCGCATCATGCTCTTCTGTTACAGGGGATAAATCATCGCTACCTGCTCTATAAGGTTCTTGAATTCAAAAGAAAAAATACATAGTTCAGGAAAACGTTTGACCACATGCCACCGGAAGCTCCGTTTTTTGTTTATTTTTTTGAGTAAATTAGGCGTACTGTTTTTTGGATTTCACTGAAAGATGATATACTCTACAGTACAATATATTTTAATTTTCATTTGGTATGACTTTCAGATATAATTCAATATTTACCTTGCACTTTTAAGTACTGCATTCTCTGAACAGTGCAGCATTATTCGGCCCTTCAAAGTCATTAAAATAATGCGCGGATGTGCAGATACTGTCATTTAATAAAAACATGACCTCTACCACTCCAAAGGATTTTCCGATGCTAGGAAACTGCAAGTGAGTTTCTGTACCGCATTGAAGCAGTTATCGAGCAAATCTAGTAGAGAAAATATGATAAAAATCTATGATATTAGCCTTTCAGACTTTAAGCATAATTTTTAACATATTAAATATGAGTTGCCCGGATATTGCCGAAACATGACTAGATCCTTATGTATTACTTAGGTCTTGATCCAGTGTGGCAGTTGAAAGTGTTTTAACTTACTCTTGCTCTATCGATTTGCGCTCTGGTCCAAGTAAAAGTGCTAAAGATATAGTAAATCTTGAAATTTTTTGAAAGTATGTTATGGTCATTAAACTCTCCCTTAAATCCTTCATCCTCAAGAATTCTCAATATATAGTATTATTACTTTTATACTAACTAAGGCTCCCGTCTTTCATTTGAATATTCCAATAAGCTTTAGAGAAAGTAGGGGTGGAGCCATAAAAATGGTTTGGTTTGGTTTGTTTGGTATTAACGTCCTTTTCAACTGCCATGGTCATTTCAGGACGGCGTTATAGGGGCCGCAAATTTTGCCTCGCAAGGGTTCTTTAACGTGCAGCCGGCAAACGACTACACGGGACCAACGGCTTTACTTCCCTTCCGAAGGAAGTGCGTGATCTCAGGATTTACCCCTGAAAAATCCTCGTCGTCCTCGGCCGGGATCGAACCCGCGTACTCGCCATAAAAATGGCCGTATGCTTATATTAAGCCGCCATAACGTTTCTTGTAAGCAAGCTTCCAAGATAGTAGCTTGAAACCGAACGATAATAAAAGGAGATAACTACTTATCTAGTTAAACCACCTTCCACATTCGATATGTGAGCTAGTTGTGCGACCGAAATATCATTACTGATGTTTCCCAAACGTAATCTGACAGTACGTTGATTTTTATCGGTACTGACCATTGTTCCGTTCCCCACCGTTAAGAGATTTTTGAGTGGGATTTAGGGATTTATTACCAGGCTGAATATGTGGATCACTGGGTCTATGTCCGAGGTCATTCAATATAATCGGTTCACTCACGTCTGTAGATGACAGGCAAAGAGGAGTATTATTATTCACTTCTTGCTCCATAATAGACCATGAAGATAGCGTGGAATCCGCTTGCTTATGCTGGAGATTTATATCAGGCCGTTGCAACGCGTTGTCTAGTCATCTTAAGTTGACTCGCCGCCCGTGAAGTCCCATTAGAAGAAACTTCTAAAGGTTGAATCGGCCACACTTTGTTAGAACTTTCACCTGAGGGAGGACTCTGACATACAGTTATATTAGATGTTAAGGAGTATCTTATTGGTAGTAGAAAATAAGTCTTTTAGTTGTTTTAGTAATGATTCAAATAAGTCTGTAATAATAGATTTAGTAAAATCATTTCACACCTTTAACGATGGCTTTGGTGATCCTATCATAGGCCAGTGAGTAGTCCGAGTAGGTATTTGGCACATCTTGGTTCATAGGAAAAGAGTCATTCCAACTGTGACATAGTTGATTAATTATTGATTTAAGGAGTTTAAATAATAGTTTAAATTTGAAATGAATTTATCTCCTTATAATGGGGAAAAATTGTGAAATAATAAAACAAAATTAAAATTAAAATTAAAGTCACCAATCTTGAAAAAACTTTGGAGATAAAACTAGTCTATTGAGGATGAAGTTCTTGTGTAGTCTATTGAAGATGGTAGAAATAAAACCAGTCTATTGAGGATGTAGATGAAGTTCTTGTGTAGATGATGTTGATAGGAGAAGACGGTGATCTTGAAGTACTGATGAAATTTTGAAGGGTTGATCCAAATTTTTGGGGTAAATTTCAAATAATAACGTTTTCGAGAATTTTTTTCTCATCATCAGTTGATAAAGTATTTGACAGTTGTAAACAGTTTAAATAAGAATGTAACAATTGATATAAAGGTGAAGAAGCTAAGTTGATTGTAATTGTTGGTTATGATTGTTGGCTATTGTGTGTTAGGGTGATTGTTAAAAAGTAGTGTCCATTTATTGTTTATTTCTATTGATGGTTTGGCTAAATTTTTGTTGTTTGTAATGATGTTTATTGTTTCTTTAATTAATCTTTTTTTATAATTTTCTTCTTTTCCAATGATTTTTGTGTTATTCCAATCTGGTGTGTGGTTTTCTTTGATACAATGATTTACTAAATGGTTGTTTTTGTCTCTGTGGCGAAGTGCTCTTTCATGTTCTTTTAATCTTATTTCTAATTGTCGTTTAGTTTGACCTGTGTAGATATGTTCACAATTTTTACATGGTATTTTCCCCATTATAAGGAGATAAATTCTTTTCAAATTTAAAATAGTTGATTAATTTTGAACAATATACGGTCTAATAATTGTTCAGTTGAAGTCGTTAAAATAAGTGTTTTGATGTCGAATCTTGGCTCGAGATGGCGATAGCGTTTGGCAGTTTAGTTGTGAGTTTGCTTTTTTTTCCAACAATTCGATGGCTTGCTGAAATTGATTAACTTTAGTTAGAATTGTGTCCTTATTACCTTCTTTCTGAAAGCGTATTTCACAATGGTACATGGAAACTGCAACCGCTGTTATTTTATAAAACTCTAAGATGTGAATTAAAAATTTTTAACATTGCTAAAAAATGTATAAAAACATTCAAAGCAAATATAAAAATATTTCTTTTATTTTTTAATTATGAAAGCAAATATTTCTTCACAGAACAAGTATCCATTCACTTTTTCTCTTCCAGGCCTTGTTATCTCGTAGGCCTCGATGTAACAAGGTATGACGTTTCAGTGCCGAGGCTTTCTTTATAGGTGGTTGGTTGAGTTAGTGAAGAAAATCATTGTTGCTACGATAGCAAACAATACGTTAATAATAATGGAGCAATAATCATTACTTCATTAACCCGACTCGGTGTTTGCATTTTGACCTCGCCCTTTAATTATATAATGACGTTTGATAAGCATATCATTTCAGTCTTCATTCTATCCAACAGGCTGTGATGTCAGAACACTGAAATTTGCATAAATGGCGATTTTTTTTGAGTGATTGGAGCAATATCTTTCCATCTGGGTCGAAATCCTGATTATTTTTTATTAGGAATTAAAAACCTCATGGTGCCCAAGAATATTTTGTCCATGTTTGGTTGAGTTTCGTCCATTGGATTTTTGGTAATAGGGCTCTAACCACTTCCTCTTTAATAATGGCTACCCTGTATATATCTTTAATGCCTCCAAAGGAATCGATTGGAAACGCTTTCCGCATTTGTACACTTGAAGTTTATCCATCGGGAAAACTTGGATCTAATTGCAAAATAACAGTTCCCTACAGAGCCCTAAATAATATGTATTACTCTTAAAAAAGTAATCATTTTAAAGGCCAATTCTAATTGAATATACAAAAGTACATGAGACCAAAATATAATAAATGATTGTGATAATCACTCAGCACAAGCAATTCCATCTTATTTTGTCTATTCTTTATATTCATTTTTTTATAACAACTGGAAATATCCATGGAAAAACGAACATTTTCTTTCTGTTATAGAAATTGCCCTTCTATTATAGATTTGCGTTATATAAAAAAATTATCGCAGACTTATAATGATGATGAATTCAAATGGTTCAACCAAGCAAGAAAATTTATCAAATAAACATCTTTATGTTTAAGAAATTGAAGTAAAATTTGTTAGCAAATTTATTTTACAATGTATTTGAATTTTTAAATTTCCCATTTCAGAGTTGGTTTTTTTTTTCAAAAGGAACAAAGTTAATGTAGTTTCTTTGGAATAGAATTTTTGTTGCGCCTAACCACAAATGTTGAGACGGCATGTTCGATTGCGACACACGAGCGTAATTACATTTTCGCACAGAAAAGGGAATGTGTTTTCTTTTCATCACTCGAGTGATACGAGAGAAGGTCGCCATTATTCAAGTTAAAGGGACATTCCACTTGCTGCGCGAAAGCTTTACGCATAAATCACTTTTTCGGTTAAATGGAAGCAAGAGTATCATCAATAAATTCATTTCTTTACGAAGAAATTCTTTTCTTTTTATGCGTCAACAACCTTCAAGCTTCACCAAAAAAAGTTATGCTCTCTTTTAACTATAACAAATGGTCGGAAGCTATAAATTTTAGTGAAGATATCCTCTCTTAAATTCACATTTAGAATGAAAACTTTCGGTGAAGAATTAAAAAAAAAACAAGAAAAAAAACAATACGGACATAGGACGAATTTCATTCTAGATTAGATAAATTTAATTTCTCATATTGAAATATATTACTTTATTTTTTAAGTAAACGCTTCGCTTTCCTTCATCAAATAATTTATGAATCGATGGAGTTCAACTTTTATAAAGCAAATTAGAACTTGTTTTATATACTTGCCATTAAAAAAAAAACTTTTCTGAACTATTTGCGTGATATAGTTTTCTGTTTATAGGATTCTGTAACAATTAACATATTTAATAGATGAATTTACTCATCTTTTAACTTTTGAAAATTTTAGGTTAATGCTAATAAAATGCTTCATTCAAAATTCAGAAACTTTCCTGCTTCAGATGAATAATTCAAACAATTCTTTATGTACTAGGGTGACTGTGAATAAAGTGTCCCTGTTTAGAGCCCTCTGGAGATCGTTCTAATCAACATATTTCGATGAAATGTGGCATATAGGCTCTTCAGATCACTGGGAAGAGAACTGTCCAGCGGGAGGGGGGGGGGGGGAGTTCAAACTTTCGCCACAAAATGAAAAAAGTTACCTTCGCTTAAAAAAAACGAAAAACTTAAGTCAGAAAGGCAAAACTTTATATCAGTCAGATCATGTCTTCAGTATGGTCGCCATCGGCCGCTGTCGTTCAGGACACATTTGGGGTAGCCCCTTGGTTCATTTGGGTAATAAGTTGCTCTATTATAGCACGTTGATTCGCCCGAACGAACCGCCGTTCCCCTCTTTCATCTGTGGTTCTTCGAGCACCATACAGTAATTTCCACCTCGCCTATTTTCTGAAGTGCCATTTTGCCATGCGCGGTACACATTAACCACAGCAACATACGAACAGTTCACAAACTCCGCAGTTTCTAAAATGCAGCCACCCTAATCCCGAAAGCGAAGAATCGTTGACTGTTTTCTGAGATATAAAATATATTTTTAGTTTTATTTTCCAATTGAATAACAAAGTCTGCAATTGACATTAATTTGATTGCGCCAAAGGAATATCGCTGTGTGTTTGTTTTTTTCCGATGGTCACTTTCATACAAATTTGGCTTAATTCTTATGGTGCAGAGTTGCCAAAAATTTATACGCTCAAGTGCGTTAAATTAAACTTCGAAAAAGGAAATTAAATTGGTTCGGGTGGTTTGTTAAGTTTAACGAAGCATTCAACACATTCTTTTTCTAGGCCTCACATAAAACACTAGGCGATTTTTTCCTCCCTTTGTTCTCCTTTTCAGAGTTATTTAACGTGATGTAGTAAAACTCGTTTAAATAGGAGCAATTATTTTTCGCTCTTTACACCTACAGTGTGGCTTGAAAATTTTTGTCTTTAAAATTTTTGAAATAATTCATAGCATACTTAAATAATTTCGGGAGAATTTTATGCATCGACAATTTTAAAAAATAAACTATAAACTTAATCAGCACTTGAGTAAAATACAGACAAACTTCGATATCCGCGGATTCGCTTATTCAGGGTTATATAAGGGTTGCATCTGTCAGTGGGACGTAGTCTAAAATTTACAAGTTAATTTCTGGTGGTCCTTCCAGATGGCTACTAAATAAAATGCGTTGGAAATCACAAGTCTGATGCAACTGTTGGTGAAAAGTGTGGATATTTTTTGTAAATACCTTACTACGTAATATACAGGTGTTGGACAAAATAATATGACCACCTTTGATTTTAGACGCTTTGTCAAATAACTAGAAAAATACTTGACGAATTATCCTGAAGCTTCAGGGGTGTAAACAGCATGTTACACCTCATATATTTCAGTAAAGATTTTGTCTCAAAGGCAAATAGAGGACCAGCAACAAATTGAACAAAAAAATAATGCTTGGGATGTAACTGTAGCATCATCCTGTAAAAATAATGCTTGAAAAGTGTTGTAACTGTAGCATATGGTTATAAGACTTCTTTTACTCTTATCTGTGTTCATTTGTATGAGAATAGCACGTATAATCATGAAGATAAAAAGGTTTCTTTAATAAACAGTCGAAATTTTTTCGTAAGTTTTTTGTTTATAACATGCAGGGTTTTCAACCCAATGCAATGCCCTTTTCAGAAAACTTGACGAACTACAATAGAGTCAACACTTTGCAATCAGAATATAAAAATATTAAATGCGCATGAAATATGATTATTTTTACTAAATAATGTTTAACTGCGCATGCGCAAGCGTTCCAAAAGGTGTTTCCATTATTTATTAGCCAGGTGTATAGAGCTATTCTTATAAAAAGCCCGAGCAAATATCGTGAAACTTCAGAAATATATCGCCGATAGAATGAGTTGAATTTCAGTTGCTCATAAAAAATAAAGAAAACGATAAGGGGTTTTCTCCAAATTTTTATTTTTAGACCGGACACCAGTATCAACTTCTTCGTCTTATGCTGATATGAAGGTTATATGGTCAATATGGTTATATGAACTCAATAAGAAGTCAACATGCCTTCAGGATAATTCGTCAAGTATTTTTCTAAATATTCGACAAAACGTCTAAAATCAAAGGTGTTCATATTATTTTGCCCAATCCCTGTATTTATTGCAGTATGGGGAGCGTTCTTTTTAAGAATGGCATATATTTATAATAACAAATAGTAAATGCATAATGAAGAAGATTTAGGAGAATCTTACCTAGAGTATTAATGTTTCAGTCTCCGCGGATTCCAATCCTTACCGGGAATGGATAAAAAGGATTGATTGATTAAAGGAGGCAGAGTTTTACGTCATCATTTTTAATGAATGGGGGGAAGTAACCAAAAGTGGGTCCTATTTTGTTTTTGACATGTATAGGCTAAACGAAGTAGAAAACATTTAAAAAAATGTGGAATACATATCTAGTTAAGTTACGTTTTAGGCCTCACTATTTAAAATACCATTAAATAAATCAATAATTTAAAAAAGTTTTTCCCAAGACATTACTCTTTTACCATTTCAAAAAAGTGCTCCAAAACTAGGGCTCCTAATATAATGATATGAAATGGGTATTAAAAAGAAAAAATAAATATTGAATGAAAGAGAAACATTTATTGGCTATAAAAACAATCATAAATAGTAAGTTCAGAATTTTTTAATGAAATATCATGTGTTCAATTACTTTAAAGGCATTTTAGATGCAAAAATAAATACATATTTTTCCTTAGAAAGTCTTTGTAGTGTAAACCTTGGTACCTACAACAGAATTCCAAGAAGATGCGAATAAGTTATCGTAAAAATATGGGGGATCGCTTTAGGAACATAATGGGGGCTCGGTATAAAACAGTAATTACCTTCAAAATCCTGTCACAAAACACGTGAAATTGAGCAGTATATACAGATAGTTCAGACATTCCCACGAAACAATGTCGCCATTGAAAAACAGCAGATTGAGTAAACAGCTTGAGCACTGCTAAAACAGTAGACAGTTGCATATACTACTATCTCAAACTTTCACTGCTATGCTGCATCATCGCACAAAGCAAAACTCGAGGAGGCCCGTTTAAGACAGGAGCCCGCTTTTGGTCACTTTCCTCCATTGTTTATTATGATCAAGTCGTATAGCGAACATTGATCATTAACCAGAAAGTTTGAAAGGTTAATTAGAATAGGAAAATTTGAACCACTATTTAAAGCTGTGTCGATGCAAAATTAAGACATTGTTCTATAACTTTATTTATAAGATTACATGCAATCTAAATGTTGAATTATTAAGTACCGGAGCACTTAATGGTTTCACAATGTCCATCTGTCTGTCCACTTCCTCAACTTTTTTCCACATTTTTTGACGTAGAAGTTTGAAACTCGGGACCTAGCATGTTCTAAGCTTACTTCACTATTTTGTTGGTTTTGATTGGCCCACTGGGGTCGGAGTTACGGGGGTGGGAGTTTGAGAGGACCAAATGGTCTATGTTGTACTTAGTTATGTAAAGGAGTGAAATTCAATATGCAGATTTCTCTCGGTAAGATATTCATTACTATGAAGTTTGGGCTAAATTGTCCCAGTGTGTCACGGAATTTTAATGATTCCGATGGCATGGTCGATCGTTTTCGCTCTAGAATATTTTATAATTCGGAGCGAAAGCGAAATCGACGTCGACAGCGTCAGGTCGCAGCAACCAATGAGGGAAGAGCGAGGTTCTCGACGGCGGTCTCGAGGCGAGAACAGGGACGGAGGTGGGGAAGGAGTTTGGCAGCTACCGACGAACGACGGAGCAAAGAGAAGCTCCTGGCCACGAGCGACGGAGGGCATCGTGACTGCCTGATGTTCATTTCGCCGGAGGAGAGGGCTCGTCCTCAAGTCACCGCAACGGAGACAGCTACGGAGGCGGCGAGTGCCTTATTGTGTAATACCCTGCCGTGCGGGGAAGCTCCGTTGGCGGAGAATGCTTGCGTGGCAAAATGCGAGACTCCGCGGCATGAAAAGTTCCCTAGGACGCAGTTCGACGTGCTGCCCTGTGTGCCGAGTGTTACGGTCGCCGACCAGTGCGTCATCTTGGTGAGTGTTATATTTTCAGTAGGCTATGCGGCCGCATTAGTCAGAAAATCCTTCCCAGAATTAAGGCGCCGTGATATGCATTTTCACACTCAGGTGTGTGGTCTTTGGCCCGGAGGCATGAGAGCCTACTTTTCGAGCCATTTCGGCTTTGTCATCATAAAATTCTGAGTGAAATGCGTTCTACCGTTCGTCGTTTTAATATCTTGTGTCAAGCCACGATTTTAGCCCAAGTTTCTTGTCTTGTGGTTTAACGTCAGCGTTTCAGTGTAATTACGTTTAACCAGTTTTTGTGTCGATTCCTTTCACAGGTTTCTGTCGTGGCTTGGAGTCGCCGAAGTGAAAAGATTTTTTATAAAGGGTTTAATCTCCTGTAATCTTAGCTTTTTGTAAAAATACTATTATTAATGGACTTCCCCGGACTTGGAACTTTACCGATAGAGACTTTTTGATAAAGCTTATTTATCTTACTCTTGTTCTCGCTATTTGGAACGTTTTTAGTTCGCGAGTGCGCCGTTCTGTAATTTCGTATGCGCTTGTGTTCGCTACGAAATTTGTGTGAATTGTTACTGTAAATTAGTGCAATTGCTTAATTGAATTTCAATACACATGTTTATGTTTAAGCCTTTGTATGCTTTAATGTTTGTTAAATGTGTTATATGTTAGTTGAGTGGTTGGTCTTTATGTATCGTTTTAGAAGCCGACCCAGTTAACTTGCTGTTTATCTATTTAGCTTAGATCTGGTGTCTTGAATTAAGCAATTTAACTTTTTAGCTATTAGGCTATTATTCTTTGTGCTAGCAGCTCACTTGCTTGATTTTTCTGTGTAGCAGTATTCCTTTGAAGTCATTTATGCTTGTAGCTTTGTGTGCTTCTGGTTTAGCTCTTAAGCTTTGTTTTAAGTTATCTGACTGAATTGTAATGTAAGGGCTTACGTTTTAAGCCTATGTTGTAGTTTACTGCTAGGTTAAGTGGGCTTGGAAAACTTTAGGTTTTCTTTACAAGTTTAATCTTTAAGTTTAAGTTGTTTTGCTCTGAGGAGCAAGTAAAGTTAGACAGATCGTATTTAAGTTAAACCGTTATTTAACTACATTTTTGTAATTGGTGTTCTTAAATTTTTTTTTTTTTGCAAGGAGGTGCCGGTTTGGCTCCTCATTACTTTTTGCAGATTTACTTTATTTTCAATAAACTTTATTTTTGTTTTACTCTATTTATGTGTGCTGTTACATATTATATTTCCACTGCGCTACTCCTAATTTAGCCATTAATACATGTGACACAGTGGGGTCGGAGTTGTGGGGTGGCAGTCGCTTGGTCTTTAGAACTATGGCACAATATGGGGTCTGGTATATCATTCGATCGGAAATGATGAGAAACGAAAGAAGATACAGCTCTTTTATATTTTCTAAATACGACGTTCGAGAAAATCGATTTTTTTGATTTAAAAAATTGGGGGGTTAAAAAGTGCAGATAAGGAGGTAAAAATATATGAACTTCCGATATTCCTATACCGTCCTCGGGGGGATTAATTTCTCGTTGCTTATAATTTTCTTAAATATTCCATTACTTTATAAAAAATTCCACTTAAAGGTAAACTCCACGGAAAAAAGCGACTTTATTTTTTTTTGCATCATAACATTAATCCAGTTTAAAAGAGTATTTATCGTTCAAAATTTTTCGATTTTTCCTAATATTTTATTAAGAAAAATGCCTCGGAAATTTGAAAATTTGCGTGGGATCTTCCATTCCTTCTCCACAGAACACGGCGGAACAAGCTGTCATTTCCTGCCGCGAGAACCTTGGAAAATTTCGTCGCCGAGATTCTGGTCGCTTAGAACGATTCGTACATATCGTAAGATTTTGCTAACCTGTTTTATATCGGAATGCCTTCAATTTGTTCTGTTTGGATGTGTAAATAGACAGTCGGATAGAAATTTCACGTTTCATAGATTTCCAAAATCAGAATCGATTAAAAAACAGTGGATTAGTTTTTGACAGCGAGGGAACTGGTATCCAACTACAAACAGCATCGTGTGCTCATTTTGAAGCGTCTTGCTTTGTCTACGCATCCGCCGTTTAAAATTCAGTATCAATTCAAACAAGAAATTCGCCGAAACTAGATAATTGAAGATCTAAGGTGGAACTAGATGCTCTTCCAACTCTAAACGGGCCTGGCGTTCTTCAAGAACAACGACCGCAACAGCACTCGTTAAATGCAGGGCTATCTGCAAGAGGAACCTCTTTCAGTATAGCCCTGGTTAAACGCCGAAGGAATGAGGAGGTAAGCCTATCTGCTGTGTAAGGCACACGCCGACGCGGCAAGCAGAAGATCCCGTTTCACGGTTTAATGCATAGGGCTGTATATCGCAGATGTTGCAGTAGCATTTAATTCTGCTATAGTTCATCCAGGGAGAGTTGGAGTAGGCGTGGCTTAGTGTTGATATCGATTAATCATGTCAGGCAATCGACGCGCAAGGAATTATGGGGTCTCTTCATTATCTACGCGGGCCTCAATCCGTTCACAACGTGCAGTGACCAGCGATCATAATGGCTAGTTCATCTACAACACCTAAAACCATTGGAATTCGAGGACGAACTCTTCACAGCCAAGCTAGGGAGATTGTGTGGAATGTATTTTCCTATTTCAAAGATAAGGATCCTGACAAAAGCACCTCTGCTTTAATAGAAGAAACATCTAAAGCAATACAAGTATCGGCGACATCCGTGCGAAGGAGGTTTCAAGGAGGTTTAATAACAGGAGATGGCATGACGTCATAATCTTGAAGCCTATTGTTGAGGGATTGTATCGGCCATATTGGAAGACCCCAAGCCTGTATAGATTAACTATTTCGTAAATAGAAATTTCATAAATTTCTTGCTATAAGAGACAAACAGTCATGCCTTGTTGTTAAATTTTAGCGTATTAATGCAATATTTACAAGTTGCTCATGTAGATAACAGCCATGCAGGGGTCTACCAATATAGCGGATATGGCTTCAACTCAACAATGAGCCAGTGAATAGGAGGGCGCCTCCTTTGTATTAATCCTCCCAGATGGGTTTACCAAAGTTTTATGTTTTAAACCGTGTTTTCGATTTAATAATTACACCAATTTAATAATGGTGAGAACGTACGTACGGTGCATTGTTAAAATCGGGCCAAAAAAAAATTCTGAATTTTCTTTCCACCGGTTTCCAGCCGATTCTGATCGCCATACAAAATGAATAAACGCCGTGAATAGAAAAGATTGGAAACCAACCCAATATTCTTTTTATGTGAACAGCATTTTGTTAAGGGTAAATTCAAGAATTTTTTCAGGAGATTTCTTGTACTCTTATATAATATATTTTAACAAATATTTGCGATAATAAGTTCGTTAAATAAAATATTCTACCCGACAATTATTTTGATTTTTCATCATTTTCAAGAATCAAGAATTTTTCAGAGTTGTTCATTATATTCAATAATAAAATGTGATGATGTAAAGCTATCGCTAAAGTTACATTGTTG